>PVKC010000472.1:0-67074 GCA_004027635.1 Crocidura indochinensis | reverse complement strand
TCTCTCTCTCTCTCTCTCTCTCTCTCTCTCTCTCTCTCTCTCTCTCTCTCTCTCTCTCTCTCTCTCTCACACACACACACACACACACACACACACACACACACTCTCTCTCTCTTTTTTTTCACAGTGTTTGCATTATTGTTGTTTGAGAGGTACATTCTATGTCACTTCCTCTCCTTTCAGCACTGAGTTCTTGTCCAGAGTGATCAGTCCCAACTATAATTGACTTAGTAGACCTTTCTATACTTGAAATGTACTCACCACTCTTGTGGCAAGCTTTTAACCTTGGACCTGACTGCCTGAGCCTTGCATCTATTGTCTCTAGATATTATTAAATGCTTACTTGTTTTTCTTATATACTACAAATGAGTAAAATTTTTCTATGTCTATCAATTTCCCTCTGGATCATTTTATTAACCACAGTAATCTTCATGCTCATTATATATAAGCAAATTTCCTTACTTCATTTTTCCCAACAGTAGCATAGATTTTCATTGTCTAGAGATGCACCACCATTTCTTTAGCCACTTGCCAGTTGTCTGGCACCTGGGTTGTTTCCACTTTGGGTTATTGTTCATAGTGCTTTGTTGTACATAGTATTGCTGGATCATATGGAAGCCCAATTTCTAGCTTTTTGAGAAATATACACATTGTTTTTCAAACGTGCTGGACCAGTCTGCATTCCCACCAGCAATGAATTAGAGTCTCATTTGCCCTTTATTCCAGCATTGGCTGTTTTTGTTATATTTTTGATATGTGATAATCTCTGTGGATGAGATACCTCATTATTGTTTTGATTTGCATCTTCCTGATTAATGATGAGGATTATTTATTCAGGTCTCTTTTGGTCATCTTAATTTTTCTTTGAAAAAATGTCTGTTCATTTTTTCTCTTCAACTTTGCATGGTCTTAGAATTTTTTCCCTTGCTATTAGTGTCTTATTTATGTTAGATATGGACACCTTATCTGATAGATATTGGGTGAATAGCTTCTCCTATTCCATTCCAGCCTTTGTATCATAGTCACTATTTGCTGTGGAATGCAGAAGGTTCTCAGTTTAAGGTAGTCTATTTGTTTATCTTTTCTTCCATTTGCTTTGTCAATGGTGTTTCATTCTTGGAGATGTTTTTAGCTTCAGTGTCATGAAGTGTTCCCCTGCCATTGTTATTTTTTTTGGTACCTTATGGGTTCAGTTCTAATATCACAGTCTTGGTTCATTTTGATTTAACTTTCTGCATGGTTTTAAAGAGAGATCTGTGTTCATTTTCTTTTCATGTAATGTCTTTTCATATAATTGACCAGTTTTCTATACACTATTTGTGAAAGACACATTCTTTGTATTTCTTTTTCTTTCTTCTTTTTGATAAACTACTTATTTGTAAATGTGTGAGTCCATCTTTGGATATTGATGTCTATTCTATTGATCAGAGGGTCTGTCTCTATTTTATTATATGCTGTTTTAATAACTAGTGCTTTATATTATAGTTTAAAATTAAGAAAAATGATTATTCCTCCTCGAATTTATGTTTTTTGTCAAGGATTGCTTTAGCTATTTGTGGACATTTATTTCCCTATGTGTGAGGCACAATTTTGAATGATAATTTTTAATGTCTATGTTTCCTCTTTTATTTTTTGTATAATATGATGCAAATTATGTCATAATAATGTGTATTATTATTTGTAACTTGTAATTATTTGTAATTCAATATACAATACATATAGAAGAGCCATGGATTTTGTGTATTAATTTTGTAGCCTGCCACCTTACAAATTTATTGTTTCTAGAACTTTTTTGGTATAGACTTCAGGATTTCCTAAGTATAGTTTCATGTAATTTACAAACAATGAGATCTTGATCTTATTTCTTTCCTATCTGGATTTTTCTTGATATCATTTTCTTGTCTATTTGCTATAGCAATACTACATTGAGTAGTGGTGGTGAGAGGGGGCAACCTTGACTGGTTTCAAATTTCAGAAGAAAGGCTTTGATTTTTTTCCCCATCAATTAAAATATGTCCCACAGTCTTCTGGTAAATCACCTTAACTCTCTTGAGAAAAGTTTCTTCAATTTACTTCTTTTAGAGTTTTTATCATTAAGGGCTGTTGGGCCTTGCCAAATGTATTCTCTCTCTGTTGATATGATTATATGATTTTTGCTTTTCCTATATTGATGATATACTCTATTACATTGATTGACTTACATTTGTTAAACAATTCTTCAATCTCTGAAATCAATCCTATTTGATCATGGTGTATGAACTTTTTTGAGCCATTGAATTCTATTTGATAATATTTTTTTGAGAAATTTAGCATCTGTGTTCATCAAGGATATTAACCTGAGTCCTCTCTTTTCATGGTGTCTCTGTTTTTGATATCAACATGATGTCACCTTCATAAAAACTACTAGGAAGTTTTTTTGTTTCTTAAATTCCTGGAAAATCTTTAAAAAGAATTGGCAGTAGGTGCTATTTAAAGGATTGAAAGAATTCGCTGGTGAATTCATCTGGGCCTGGTATTTTGTTTCTGGGAAGTCTTTTAATTACCACTTCAATTTCTTCAATAATATTATATGATTTTTAATATTCCAGATACTCTTGGTTCAACCTTAGGTGATTAAGAAGTCCAAAATTTATTTATTTTCTCCAGGTTCTCTTACCTTTTGGCATAAAGATTCTCAAAGTGTTATCTGATTGACCTTTGAAAATCTGTTATATCTCTAATGACATCCCCCTTTTCATTTCCTAGTCAATTTATTGTTTCTCCCTTATTTTGTATGAGATGTGGGTTTATCAATCTTGTTTACTTTTTCAAAGAACCAACTCTTGCTTTCATTTTTGGGTGTCTAGTTTATTAATTTCCACCCCAATTTGTATTATTACCTCTGCATCCCTATTTTTGCATCTTTGACTATTGCTTCTATGTGTTGTGCTATGGTTTAATGACTTATTGATTTCCTACACATTGGGCCTTGATGTTTGCAGCTGCCTTAGGGTGACAACCTTGTCCCTTTTGGGGGCAGCTACGATGGGGTGATGCCTAAGGGCACCTTCTACAGCAGAACTTGTTTTTTATGAAGCTGATAATTTGAAAGACTGAGTCCAAATCAGTTACTGACATTAGATTAAATTTAAAATCTTCATTTTGTGAATTTTAGTTAGAAATATTTTATTTTTAATGAATATTAATGGAGGTTAAATTAAATAAGATAAAATAATACAGAGAATTCGTTGGCAGGACAAAATTTAGCAGCAGCATTTTCTAAGTATTTACTTGATAAATACAATGTTAAGTCACACACAAAGCATTAATTAATGATGAAAAAAATTAAGCCTTGTATTTTATATTCATATTTATTTTATATTTATATATTCATATGGATAGATTAGTGATATGCAATATATTATGATATATAATATATGTATTACATATTATATATATTACAAAGAACTATGTAATATAATACAGAAGAACAATGACAAAGAATTTATATGTCAGATATAAGAAGGGAACAAGTAAAAACAAACAAAAACAAATTAGTGGATTCGAACCTAAGAACTAAGTTTGCCTAAAGGAACTGCAATTGTGGTGTAGAAATATTGGTACTTTGATGATGATCTAGTTTCATATCATGTGTTTTGAATTAGTATGAAATTTTAATATACACATCTATCTAAATTAACATTTTCTTAATAAATAAAAATAAAACATTTGGCTTTATTTAGGTGTCAGAAATGGGAAACTTGTACATTTTTACATATATAAAATGCTAAATTTGTGAAAATACATCTTGCTGCTTTTAGTATAAGTTGCTGTTAATAATTAGTATTAGAATTATTTTAGAATTTGACTATTGTGTGGTGCTTGTCTTTATTGCTATAGTGCTCACTGGATATTTTATGTGATAGTTGTATCTGTATTGTTGTGGTGTTTCAGTTACCGTTTTTCTGTCCTCTCTCAAACTGAGGTTGAAAGCCTCTAGAAGGACTTTGCCCATTTTCAGCTTATTTGATTTTTTTACCCCTTTCTATTGCTTCTCTTTCCTTCACACAAAACCACATAACTTGAATTATCTAGCTCACCTCTCAAATAGAGGGGGAAACAAGGGAGGGTACCAGTACCAAACAGATATATGATCACTAGTAGTAAGCTAGACACAGAGGGGACCACTTACTCTAGCAGCCTGGGAAGTAAGGGTGGGGGGCATGGGATGTAGGAAGGGAATGGGGTGGAGGGATGACACATTTGGTGATGAGAATTCCTCTGATTCAATGTTGATGTGTACCTAAAATACTACTGTGAAAGATATGTAAGCCAATATGGTCAAAATAAAATATAAAAAAGAATATTAGAAATTTTTCTAATACTAATGGCTCTATGTTTTAATGATATATGTTGGAAGTAGTTCAGATAACAGAAGAGCAAGTTTTCTTGAGGGCACTCTCAATATGCATTGTTATGTGCAAAAATTGAGAGCTTGACTTCTTCCTTCCTATATGGATACAACTGATATCTTCTTCTTGTCAAATTACTAAGGCAAGTACTTTCAGTACTATATTGAATAAAAATGGCAAGAGGGGTGGAAACTTGTCTTATGCTAGATCTTAGAGGGAAGGTTTGTAGTTTGTCTGAATTAAGTATAATTCTTGCAATGTTTTTGTGGTAAATGACTTTGACAATATTGAAGAACATTTATTCAATTCTCATCTTGTTAAAAGTTATTTCATGGATGAGTATTGGACCTTGTCAAGTACTTTCTCTGCATCTATTATTATGAGCATATGATTTTTGTTTTTCCTTTTGTAGATATGGCATATTATATTTATTGACTTGAGTATGTTGAATCATACTTGCTTGCATCCTTGGAATGAATCCTACTAGGTTCTGGTGTATAACCTTCTTGATGAGCTATTGGATTCTATTTGCTAATGTTTTGTTGAGTATCTTTAAATCTGTGTCTATCAAAGATATATACTTGTCATTTTTTATGGTGGTTTTGTCTGCTTTTGGTTTCAGTGTGATATTGGCCTCATAGAAACTACTTAGGAATGTTTATGTTTCTTAATTTCCTGGAAAAGTTTGAAAAGGACTGGTAGTATGTCCTATTGAAAAGTATGAAGAAGTCACTATTTAATCCATCTGAGCTTGACTTTATTTTGGGGAAGTCTTTTGATTTCCGTTTCAATTTCTTCAATGGTGATAGACGTTCAGACATTTAAGATAAACTTCTTTCAACCATGGAATGTTATAGGAGTAAAAATTTAAACATTTCTTCCAAATTCTCTTGTTTTGTAGCATAACCATTCTCTACTTAGAGATTACTAGTTTTCTGCTTACCCCTTGAATTTCTGTAGTATCTGTAGATGACATCACCCTTTTCCATTCTGTTTTGGTTTATTAAAATTTTTATTTTTGAAAGAACTAAATTTTGCTTTTGTTGATCTTGTGGATTATATTTAAAGTATCTAGTTCATTAATTTCTGTTCTAAGTTTTATTATTTCCTACTGCTTGCTTTTAGGCACTTTTTGCTTATCCTTTTCCAATTTTATAGACTGTAACATTATATTATATATATAGGCCTTTTCTGCCTTTGTGATAAATAATCTCAAAGTTATTAGTCTTCCACATAATACCACTTTGCTGCATCCCATAAAATTTTACAATAAGTGTCTTCATTCTCATTTGTTTCCAAGGATCTTTTGATTTCATCTTCAATTTCAACTCTGACCCATTGGGTATACATAGTTTGCTGATGAGATGATATTGTATTTAGAAAAATTCTAAGGAGTCTACAAAAAAACTTCTAGAAACAAAAGACTTTATAGTAAAGTTGCAGGCTACAAGAATAGTATAAGAAAAGCCATGTAATTTCTATGCACAAACAGTAAAAGAGAAGAAGAAAGATATTAAAATAATCCCATTGATAATTGTGCCTCAAAATATCAAGTAATGAGTCAATCAATTAAAGGGTGAAAAAATACATAGAAAACTACAACACAGTACTTAAAGAAATAAAATAGGACACAAAGAAATAAAAGCATTTTCTGCTCATGGATTGGCCTCGAGGATTTACATCATTAAAATGCAATACTTTCCAATCATTGTGCAGTTTGAATGCAATCCCTATAAGGCTATCCACGACATTCTTCAAAGAAGTGAATCGGATGCTCATGAATTTTAATGGAGCAATAAATGACTACAAATAGCTAAAGCAGTACTTGGTAAAAAAGATGAATGGATCAATTTCCCCAACTTTAAACTGTATGATAAATCAGTAGTTATTAAAACAGTGTGGTATTGGAATAAAGACAGACACTCAGTTCAAGTATCTCACATCAATGGAATTGACTTGTACATCAGATATGGGTCTACAGTTTTATGATATATTAATTTTTGATAAAGGAGTAAGCAATACAAAGTGGAGTAAGGAAAACATCTTCAACAAGTAATGCTGTAAAAACTGATCAACTGCATGTGAAAAAGTGAACTCATTATTTTAATGCCATTCCCAAAAGTCAAATCAAATTACATTAAATACAGTGATATCATGACTAAAACCATAACATACATATAGGAAAACCTTGGCAAACTGCTCTATGACACTGATGCTAAAAATATCTTCAAGGATTGAAGCACCAAATGGCTAAATAATTAGAAACAAAAATAAACAAATGGAACTACATTAAACTGAAAAGGTGCTGTACTTCAATTGATATAGTAATTTGGATACAAAACATACTCATGAAATGGAAAAAACAATATGCCCAATAACTATCAGATTATAAGCATTTAATATCTAAGATATGCAAGACACTGGTAGAGATTATCAAGAAAAGCATATCCAACTCCATCTGAAAACCGGGAAGAATAAATAAAGAGACATTTCTTAAAAGAAGAAATACAGATAGACAAAAAGCACATAAAAATTTCTCCTCATCCATGGGCCAGAGCAGTGGCACAAATGATAAAGCGTCTGTCTTGTCCAACCTAGCCTAGGATGGACCGTAGGAACGGACCGTGGCTCGATCCCCCAGTATCCCATATGGTGCCTCAAGCCAGAAGCTATTTCTGAGTGCATGGCCAGGAGTAACCTCTGAGCATTACCAGTGTGGCCTCAAAACAAAACAACAACAACAACAAAAATTTCTCCACATCTCTAATCATCAGGGAGATGCAAAAACACCACTGATTTATAATCTCACATTTTAGATACTGTCACATATCACAAAGAACAAGAACAAACAGTGCTGGCAAGTCTGCAGGGAGAATAGAACTCTCATTCACTGCTGGTGGGAATCCAGACTGGTCAAGTCTTTATTAAAAACAATATGGATATTCCTCAAAAAAACTAGGAATTGAGCTTCCATGTGACACTACAATACTGTTCCTTGAGTAGGAGCCCGAAATCACCATGAAGAAAAAAAATCTCTGCATCCCTATATTCTTCACAGCAGTAGCTATAATAGTCAGAATCTGGAAACAACGTAAGTGTCCAAGAACCGAGTAATGGCTAAAGAAAATGTGGTACATATATACAATGAATACAATGCAGCTGTTAGAGAAAATAAAGTCATATATTTGGATGGATATTGAGATGATTATTCTGAATGAAATGAACCAGGGTAAAATGGCATGATGGATAGGGAATAATCTCAATCACTTGTGGGATATAGGAAAAATTAAATAGCATAATAATAATATTCAGAAAAAATAGAGATGAGGACTCTGAGGACCCTCATTGTAGGAAACTTGCCCAAATAGTGAAGCAGTGCAGTTTGGTTAGAGAAAGAACCTCTTTGACAATGATAGTTGGAACTGATCACTGATCAACAGCAAGGTGCTAAGACAAGATAAAGTAGTATGTTTGATACATACCCCTTCTTTAACAATAGTGTAAACAGTATCAAAAAGAATAAAAACTGGAAGTGAGAGACAGCAGATTTAGTGATAGAGATAGACAGAGGTAAAGAGTATATTAAAATGTTTGCCAAGAAGCAGGCAAGAAGGTGGAAGGGAAAATGGGAACAACTGTGACAGGAAATGTGCACAAGTGAAGGCTGTTGTACATAATATGACTGAAACTAAATCATAAATAATTTTGCAAACATTGTAATAAAGTAATTATAAAAAACAAAACAATAAACAAAAATACCATTACCTATTAAGAAACCAGACTATAGTAGAAAAATCTACTCTCATTCTTATGTAATAGAACTTGGCATCTCTCCTAAAAACTGGACAAACCTTCAGTATAAAGGATAAAAGTTTACTCTTGAGACTATAAAGAACTGTGCATCAGTGAATTCTGCCCTATTTTTTTTTAATTAGTCTCATATGTAGATCATGGAGTGCCATATAAAGTTACTGAATATTTTCACTTCTGAAATAATTTAAACCTCAAATAATTATAATAATCAGACACTGTAATAAAAAAGAGAAACATTTGATGTGAAAAATCACAAATCTCAAAATTATCTTGCTGCATTTTTATGGCTATCATTCTCCATACTGGGAGAAATAAAAAAATCCTTGAGCTTACTTATTTTAAAAGGTGATCAAGTATATGGAAAAATAACCACTCTAAATACTATATTTCTCTATTAAAAAGCATTTATACAATTCTGTTCCTTTTTTGTTTTTGTTTTGTTTATGGGTCACACCCGGCAGCATTCAGGGGTTATTCCTGGCTCTACGCTCAGAAATCGTTCCTGGCAGGCCTGTGGGAACATATGAGATGATGGGATTCGAACCACCAACCCTTCTGCATACAAGGCAAACGCCTTACCTCTGTGCTATCTCTCCGGCCCCTTAAAAAGCATTTATACAATTTTATTAGCATTGACAGCCTGTGCAAGTTTGCAGCAAGATCAAGTTCTAAGTAAATATTAGTACTCTAAATGAGAAATAGCCATTGTTTTTATCTTACGATGTTGGCATAAATTCAAAATAACAGATTGCAGACAGAAAACAATTGTTTTCATTCAAGAATATTATCACATTCAGAACTTTGTTTTGCACAAATGAGTACAGAAGTTCTTTATACAGAAGTTTTATCAGTTACCTTTACATCTGTGCCCTTATTATGTGTACCAACAAAGCTTGTTCAAGGAGTCTTTCTTAGGAAAAACTACTCCTTTTAATTGTAAATCACTGGCATGCTTTGCTCAGTACAAAAGACCACATAACATTAAATAACAATGTGGAAGACTATCTGAGCACCTACCAGCACAGATCTCAAAATGTTCCAATCACTTCCCTAAAAACTTGAATTTAATTTCAATTCTGTTATATGTAAGCTGATTAAATTAAAGGCTAATGCTGCGGCTACCTGATAAGTTTAAATAGGCCTCTGAAGAAATTTCCAAATGAAAGAAAATTCTTAAGAAAATTTAAATTACAACAGCAATCATTTACTCATACTATACAATTAAGTCTGTATCCCACTATTCTGGTTTTCTTAAAACATACTGTTTACCCAAATCATCAATAACAAAGTATATGTGATTTCCTGGGATTAATTTTATTACTGATGTCATTAGAACTCTATTTTATTTTGTATTATATGTTTAGTTTATTTTTTCCCTGGCGATGGTGGGATCCCAGCAATACTCAGGGATTTCCTCGGACTTGATTATCAGTCATCATTATTAGCGGTGCTCAGTGGGTCATGCAGTGTTGAAGATCAGAAGTTGATTCCTATAGGTATGCAAGCCACATGCCCTAGTTTGTTTCTAATAAGAAAAACCTATAAAATGTGTCATATTCCTATTAGAAATTACTTTTAAACTTTGATTGAGGATGCTTGTTGGTTTTCAGGAACATTCTAGAGTCAACTATATCTCACAGTTTCTCAAAGTCGTTTATTATGAGTTATTTTGCTGATATAATTCTGACCTGGTTATTTCATAAATCTATTATTTATCTTTTTATCTATATATTTAACTGGTTATCTGCTTGTGTGTAGAGTAGTTAATGAACTCTGAAATTATATTATATATTAAAATATTATCTTCATATATACAATGTGAACGGGAAAAGACTGGTCAAGCAAACAGGGCAAGATTTCTCATTGCTAATATGTTACTCCATGAAATGTTAGTTAATTTGATAGTGGGGAAATTTTGCAAAACATTTTTGTAATTTGAACTGTCAAGACACAAATGAACATTTAACACAAAAAAGAACCATGAGGGAATAGAGTGATAATACAGCAGGTAGGATCCTTGTCTTACACACAGCTGATTCATGTTCTGTCCCCATATAGTACTCTGAACACCACCAGTAATGTTTACTGAGTGTACCACTAGGAAATTATCACATAGTGTAGCCCAGAAAACAGCAACAGAAAAAAGGTGTCAGGTAATAAATTATATTATACATTATTAATCAATGATATAAATAAACTTTTCACTGAAAACAATAGAACCATTTCAGGCATAAAGCCTTTGTACTAAGCATTCCAGTCCAGAGAAGCAACAATATGGTATATACTATATTTAAAAATTGAAAAGATTGCTTGATTTAAAAGATTACCTTTATAAATTAAGAAGATTCATTGAAAAGATTACCTTGAAGAATTGAAATCAAGAACTAAATTTTCAGATCAACTTTACAATACCCAAGCTATAATTTATATTGAATCAAAGGTATGTATCAGGCACTCAAAGTATGTAAATTGAATATCAGTATCATTGGAACTCCAAATTTCCATTGTCATTTCTTCTAACTATCTGTTATATCTTTCATCATCTTTAATATAAACACAATAACAAAAATAGAAGTAGAGAGATAAGTATAAGCTAGGACAAAGAAAAATATCATTATTATGAAGCAGGATGCTTTATAATATGTAGCCACCACACATTACCCAGAGATCACGTCTTGCTTGGGGGACGATATAGGACTCTGGGGGATCGAACCATAGTCTGTCTTAGACTAGAGTGGGCAAGGCAGATGCCTTAACACTTATGCCACTGCTCTGGCCCCACATTACACATTCTTATTTATTGATACCCTTAGTCCATCAATTAACCTCAAATTTTCTCATGCCTCTCACCTCACTTTTATTTACTACTTTACGAGCTATTTTTTCTACAGTTATTACCTATTCACAATCCTCCTCATCAAATATTTTAGTGATGTGTATAATATTAGCATAAAAATAATATTATTATAAAGGGAAGGAGGATGAACTTAAGTAGCATAGTATATGTCCTCAATTTAGACAGGTGCAGCTACAGAGTTTAATGTGAACATCAGTAGCCTAATGGAGACTGAGACATCTAGCAAAGGTGACACATACACTTGCTGACATGTAAGGCTGCTGGTACTGCACATGGGAACAGAAACCCAATTTTCAAAAGTGTCCAAGTAAAAGTCTGATAAAATGCCAGGCATATTAAGGGTGTGATATAATAAGATAAAGAAGATAAAATATGGCAGGAGAATAGAAGCAATACTAATGAAGTGAATAAGCAGGCACCATCTTCACTTAGACTTGACTAAATTATAGTAATCTGCAAAAATGAAGAGAGAGCAAAGCTTCAAAACAGTGTATGTACATTTGATTTACTGTCTCTTCTGAGTATTGCAATTTATGTTCTATAATGATTTGTCCTACAGAAATGAAACCTATTTCAGAATTCAGAATAGATCTGTAGAGGAGAGTGCTTCTTTTCCTTTCCACTCCCCTCTTCTACCCTTTTCTTTCCTCTCCCACCTTCCTGTCTTTTTTTTTCCATTCTCTTACCTGCTTACTCTTCCTTTTCCTTCCATGTATTCTTTTCTTTCTGACATTTTTGGGGAATCACACTCAGAGATTTTCAGGATCTATTTTTTGTTCTGTGTTCAGAAATTATTCCTGCCAATGTTTGGGAGATTGTATGTGGTGCAAGGAATGGAATTTGAATTGGCCAGGTGCATTAATGTTTCCCAGGTTAGTGAATTTCAACTTTTTCTTCACCATAACACTTGGTTGCACTGGTGAGCGGGGGTCGTCCTTTTTTTTTTTTTTTTATAACTGAAGCCCAACTACAAACATGTTTGTAATCAGAGTTTTTAAATAAAGGTATTATTTTTAAAAACTTGGGTAATATTTCTATTCATTAAAAAATAATGTGCTCTCAAAGGACAAATATTGTGAAACTATAGATTCTGGACTGCAAACATAGAACTACCTTTCATTTTAAAAACTAGCACATCGAACTTGCTCTTCAAGCCAGTGTCCTTTCTTAAAAACATCACTTGCTTATTTGTCTGTTTCTTTGCTTGCTTATTTCCACTCTGGAGAAGCCTATTTTCTCTAGAATATATTTCCCCTCTTTCATTCCTCTCATATCTTTCTAAGCAACTATCTTTCAATAAAACATTCCCTTTTAACTAAAATATGAAATAAAATTAAATGATAACTAATTAATCACACATCCAATGCATAAACTCATTTGCCCTCATTTGTATTTTAATTTATATTTTACAATAAACATAAATTACACACTTTGATACTTCTTACTAGTAGGGAAATATTATCATGTGTGCTTATAATTATTTCACATTTCTTTGTTTATGTCTGTATAGCTTTTAGAATTCCAAAGCTGTTACAAATCTTTATAGTCTATATCCACATGACTGGTCCTGGTTCCACTAGCAATTTTTTACTGGCTTGTTACAATTTGTAGGTCAGGAATATTTTCTAAAATGTAATATCAAATGCAATTTCTCTGAAGTATCATGTCAGAGTTGTCAGTGAAATAAAAGCATATTTGTGAAGACAATAAAATAGAAATTCCTGGGTAGTTATTTTTTTTCCTGGGAAACGAACTCTTGATAAATAAAATCAAAATGTAATAAGCTAATGTTTTAAAATTCTTGGCTAGAGATAGAGACAATTTATCTAATCTACTACTACTCTTGTCAACACTGCTAGACTTCATATTGACAATGCAATGATGGCAAAAAGTATGATATTCATTTTCTTTGATGGCAATAGAGTTAACATATATATTAACTCTCAAGTGATTGTGTCATGGAATGTAACATATACAGATAATATGATAAATGAATTTCTTATTTCTTATTATTTCTATAATTTTGAAAAATTATAGAATTTTCAGAGTTGGAAGAAACCCTAAAGGTCAATAGTTCAAAAGTTAATTCAAGTCCCAAATATCTTATTCTTTCCTAGTATGCAGTAAATTTCTATTATGAAATTAAAATTAAAACTCCACATTTCATATATGTGGTAAAAAAAAAAAACCTGCCTTTCCATGCATTATACAGTGTAGTCTATTACAAATGATCAGTTCTTTCAAAGTATTTTATATTTGAGAGCTCTCAGGTTTATTTATTTATTTATTTATTAAATTTATTGGTTTTTGGATCACAGTTGGCATCGCTCAGGGGCTACTTCTGGCTCTACGCTCAGAAATCGCTCCTGGCAGGCTCGGGAGACCATATGGGATGCCGGGATTCGAATCACCGTCCTTCCTCAAGCAAGGCAAACACCTTACCTCCATGCTATCTCTCCGGCCCTGAGAGCTCTCAGGTTTAAATCTGAACTTTATCATCATAATTATAAGATTTTGAAATATGTGAATCCAATTTCGCTTGAACTATAAATTCTATATCTTTAAAATAGGGGCCCGGGAGATAGCATGGAGGTAAGGCGTTTCCCTTTCATGCAAAAGGTCATCGGTTCAAATCCCGGTGCCCCATATGGTCCCTCGTAGCTGCCGGGAGCGATTTCTGAGCATGGAGCCAGGAGTAAACCCTGAGCACTGCCGGGTGTGACCCAAAAACCAAAAAAAAAAAAAAAAAAAAAAAAAAAAAAAAAAAAAAAAAAAAAAAAAAAAAAAAAAAAAAAAAAAAAAAAAAAAAAAAAAAAAAAAATTAAAAAAAAAATTAAAGTTAGGAAGGTAACTGTTGAACTTTCAGCTTTATTTTGAAAATTAAATGAATCAATACAAAGCACTGACCATAATTATTTGCTATTTGTTAACTTCCATAGAACCTAGACCTGAAAATCAATTTATAGAATAAAAGCTAAATAAAGTTAGAACTATTCAGGTTTGCAGCCTTAATAAAGTCAACCCTTTATTGAATATATTGGATAAATCGCAAGATATAAATGTTTTAGGCTGGTGTGAAAGTACAGAGATTAAGACATTTGTTTTGCATGTGATGGACCCAGTCCAATCCTTGTATTAATTATTGTCCCTTTATTAGCATGGAGTTTTGCTCCCTATTACACTAAAAGTATAATAAATGTAAAATTAAAAAAAAAACTTTTGTATCATGTGCCATAGTGATGGTGCAGAGTGATAAGGCGTCTGCCCTGCTAGCATTAGCCTAGGACTGACCGCGGTTTGATCCCCCAGTGTTTCATATGGTCCCTGAAGCCAGGAACAATTTCTGAGTGCATAGCCAGCAGTAACCCCTGAGCATCACTGGGTGTGGCCTCTCCAAAATAAAAAAAAATTTTTTTTGTAGTAAACTTTATTTAGAAAATGCCAGGGGTCATTCATGGAAATCTCGTGTTTTAATAAAAAAAAAAAAGAAAAGAAAAGAAAGAAAGAAATGAAGTTCTATTGACAAGCATAGCTAATAAAATCTTTTTATATTTTAAAAAGCATTTTCCAAAGTTTTAACTTTTGTTTATTTGGGCACCACACCTGACAACAGGGGTATCTCCTGAATCTGTACTCAGAAATAATTCCTGTAAAGTTCAAGGGGATCATATGGAATGCTTGGATGGAACCCAGGTCAGCCATCTGCAAGGCAAATAAATGCCCTACCTGTTATCCTTTATCTCGGGCTTCCCCAATGTTTTAATTTGTAATTTATCCAACTGTTCAAAGTTGCAAATGATGTACACTAGCTAACAATGTCTTTTATATTATATGTATAATGTGATCAAGGATTTAAAATTATAGTGAGGTTACTAGATATTGATAGGCATTTAAATATAACTTTCTTTGAATAATATATTACAGTTTACTTTATCATACATTGCATATAGGTAATGTGCTCATGATTACTTCAGTTCTTAAGAAAATATATAATAAATATTCTAATCATTGACTTACTTTCGTATGTAAATCAAACAAATGTACACAAATACGCACAAGTACACACATTTAAGACAAAGCTAGAAACACCTGGACAAAAAGCTGGTGGTCAGTTCTATAAAGCATTGTAAGACCATGACTACAACTATTATATTGCATACACTAAAATGGACTTCATATTCAGTGATTTTTTTTGCTCCAACTTATATTTTACTTAATCTAAAATTAAAAGTGTCGATGCATTTAATGTCTCTTATTGGGGTCATATAGCAAGACTTTTTATGATAATGAACATACATCTTGTTCTGTCCTTTAATATTTCTATTTCAAGTACTATGGAAATGTCACATAAATCAACAGAAACTTCAAGATATGGAATAATAATAGGAGACATACTCTTTTTTAGAAAGGTCATCTCCTGATAATTATTTAAATTCTCATGAAATGTACAGATCTTGTAGTTTTCAAAATTGAAAAATATCCTTATACCATTAGTAATAATTATTTTGTAAGTAAACGGTCAGACTACTTATCAAACAGATTTTTTGTCAAATAGCAAAACTAGCCATGATTTGATAATTTGTCTAGTTAGTCCCTAATAAACTATTACTTTGACATAGTCAAAACAGTAAAGTTTGACTGTAATACTTAAATTATTTGGCATTTTATATCTGCTTAGCTATATAAATAAAAACATTAATATTTTATTGAGGGTATTTCAAACATATTCCAGAATGTCTTATATCAATCATTGATCATTATTCTTATCTTTGATAGCATATTATCTTGTTTTTTTATTTGTTTCGGGGCCATACCTGGTGATGCTCAGGGGTTACGCTTGCTTTGCATTCAGAAAACACTCCTGGCTTGGGGGACCATATGGGACCTCGGGGGATGGAACCACAATTCATTCTAGGTCAGTCACATCCAAAGGCAAATGCCCTACCACTCAGCCACCACTCTGATCCCTGATGACATATTCTTAAGAGAAAAAAAAGTGAAATATCTCCCTCTACTATTGCTGAAGGAATTTATTTTCTTATGATTATAATACATATAAAGTATGAATGCAACTGTTTTATAATCGACTTAAAATTAAAAGCAAACTTTCCTCTTCACCACATGTAACTCGGCTATATCACAATTTGTCATAACAAATTATATCAGAGTTCAGTTTAAGATTCTTGGAACTATCCAAAGGTTAAAATACAAAAGTAGCCTTTATATATTTAATTTTTTGTCATGACTCAGAAAAAATACATAATTGTTTCATCTAAATAGAAGGAAGATAACTGCTTAAAACTCATGATGCCAGGATGCAAGAAAGCCTAGTTCTAAATATAATCTTCCTGTCAAAAGAGAAAACCTAATAGTTGTTATCAGTAGTTAAAATATAAACTAAGGAACAAAACAGCTTCTAGTGAAAATGATTAAAAATTCTTACACAGCCCAAATCCCTGGTGTGAGCTATGTAAAGAAATGAAAAGAAAATAACTTAGAATTAGAAAATCTAACTTAGAATTTTATACTTGAATGAACTTATTACATGCCTACTGTGAATTATATCTTTATTTTTATTAAAATGAATTAGAAAATTTCTACCAAAATACTAGAAAAATCTCATGGCAAATTCCTATATAACTAATTACCCAAAAATTATTTTTGTGATGCAGTAATTACTTATAGACCCATAATTGTTAAAATTAATGATGTATAATTGATAAATTAAATGTTATTATAGAATGTTGCAACAATAATTTCCATATTATATATTAAAATTGGTAATTTGAAATAACAATCATACACTATAATAATTTTATTTGCATATGGTTTTCATTTTTAAAAATATTCTGTCATATATATTATTCTCATTATTTTATGGTATAATAATAATAAAATCCAGATAGAAATATTAATTTTGGGGTCGGAGTGGTGGCAGAAGTGTTAAGACATCTGCTTGATCACACTAGCCTAGGACAGACCGCAGTTTGATCCCCCGAGGTCCCATATGGTCACCCAAGCCACGAGTGATTTCTGAGCACATAGCTAGGAGTAACCCCTGAGCATCACTGAGTATGGGCCAAAAAACAAAAAATAAATTAAATAAATAAATAAATAAATAAAATCTCAATTATCTAGCAAACATTATTATTTGTACATTGATAAAACTACTATTAAGGACCATAAAATAGTGTCACTTTTGTTTTGTCAAAAAATTAATTATTGAGCTCACTGTGAGGAAAACGATTTTAAATAAAAATAATTTCCAGAATAGTTCTAATGAATCCTAACCTATGCATGAAGCTGATTAATGACACAGTACTATGATTAACTAACCTAATAAATTGCAAATTTAGTATTTATAATGGGAAATAAGAAAACATACAAACAAATCTAGCTCTCTCCTACAATTGCATGCAAAAAAATATATTTCTTCTGATATACTAGGATAGACACTTCTAATAAAAAGTATGCTAACAATAAAATAAATATTTCAAAATTTCCCTATTGGTATGATATGTGAAACATTTTATCATTAGCTTTGCTAATTAATTTTTCTAATTTTACTGCAATTAACCATAAATGAATTTATATTTTTATAAAATTGTTAAAATTTTCATCCACTCTACTTTCTCACAGAAATCACCTTTACTATGGACATAGGCTCACATCTAAATAATTCAGGCTTAAAATAAAATGTTTATTGCATTGAAATCTTGACAATAAATAACACTAATCAATGTTGTTTACAATTCATTTTACATAATTATCACTTTTTGTGTTTAATTTTTGGACTATGTGTGCCTTGGGATCACTTTTGAAAGTGCTCCAGGGACCACAATTATCATTTTAAAAATGTTTGGAATTAATAACTGAGGTCATATTAGTTTACAAGTGTGTACATTTTTAGAAGTTTCATGATACATGTTATCACATTATTTCCACCACCAATTATCACTTTTCTGATGTTTTTCTCACATACAGAATTCTGAGTTTACTATCTATTTAATTCATCTAGTTGTTTATCTTTCTGTTCTACAAAGATGTATAGGAAACTGCCAAAAAAAGAGGTCTGGGCTTTAGCCTATGTCTCTAGAAGTAAACTAATTTTTTTTAGTGTTTTTCTAATTGAAACCCTTTCACATGGAAATTTTCACATGACTCTATCTAAAAGTATATAAATTGAGTGTACCAAGTAACTTCATTAGTAACAAATCATCATTATTATTTTTAAATAAACTTTGTTATTTTGAAGTCCCATCTGGTGATACTTAAGGATTACTTCTGGCTCTGCACTCAGAAATTATTCCAGGCAGTGCTTAGGGGACTACCTGGGACATCAGAAAATCTAAGCAGTTTGCCGTGTGCAAGCAAGTACTCTACCCAGAAAAGAGTCACAAATAATAGTTGACTTGAAGATTGAGTTCAATTATATAGAAGAGAAATCTGTGGCACTTTTTTATAATGCTTCAGTATGTTTCTAGAAATGGGTGCTTGTATTTGTTCCTTAGTTTGCAGTATTGTGTATACTGCATTGTAATAGATAAGTGCTGGGAGGTTAACTTAATGGTAACTTAGGGAAGACAGCAGAAGCTTCACATAAGAAACCCATCGTGTGTCTCTTTTTCTGGCTGACTTTAATCTTCTTCCAATAATAAATTATAAATTTGTATATAGTAGTAATATGAGTTATCTCAATTCATCTAATACGTCACTAACCTTAAAGTGGTTTGATGGAATCCCTTAAACTACACTTGCTTTTATATCAGACATGAGGGGAATCGGTATAGAACTATGCCCCAAAATTTTGTAGTTTGGCCAATTACAAGAAAGAATTATTTAGAGACACAAACTAAAATGCAAGCACACACACTACTCAAATACATAACACACAATCTTAGTCCAAACATAAAAATAAACATCAACAGACCAAACTATAGATCAGCAAATATAGTTCAATAAACTTACTGTCAGTGCCATGTGTGCTTCCGCTCATTCCTCTTGCACTACAAGTGGATTTTAATAGTTAATTCAAGAGTTGGTGCAAAACAACCTTAAATATAAGAGCAAAAGACCCTTAAATATAAAATCTCTAGAACTGAAATTATTAAGGCATTCATTTCATTTCTTGATGCAAAGGAAATAAGCACATGGCATAGCATAAAAGTCAATTAAATACAACTCCCTGTAATCTTTTTATTTTTAAACACAATGGGTACTGTCTTTCAATTATTTCTCTACATACATCATTTCAGATCTTGCCCCATTATAGTATTCTTTTTGTGGGTGCATCAAAATTTATTAACATTCATGTTAAAATTAATTATTTGAAATTCCTAATTCCAATGTAGGCAGGATAATGTAGAGCAAAGCAGTATTTCTGATATTTAATTAGTGGAAAAGCCCATACAAAACAAAGATGGCAGGTCATTATATGGCAATGAATATCACTTTATGAAAACAAAGTCAGCATGAAAACAAAGAAATTAATATCTTAAGATAACTAGAAATAAAAGTTATCAATTCCTTCTACTTATAATCAACTGAATAATGGCCCAGTTCAAGTCAATAAGGAGTTTTTTCTTTTTCTTTTTCTTTTTTGGATTTTTGGTTTTGGGGAACACCCGGTGACAATCAGGGGTCATGGCTATGTGCTTAGAAATGCTCCTAGCTTGGGGGACCATATGGTAATGTCAGCTCAATATTAACATTAAAACTGGTCTATGTCCCATATTGGGTTACTTTTATGTCAGCAGTTAAATCTTAAATGCTAATTTGCCTTTATCGTAGCTCAAGATAATTCTTTTGACTACCAAATTTTAAGAACTACTGATAATCTCTATTAAATATTTCTTACGTACTAGAGTTAGTTCATTGATTTGGACTAAATAAATAATTGTGGGTTTTAATTTTATTTCATTTCAATAATTAACATTTTTGTTACTGCACACTTTTATTTAAATATGATTGATCATAAAAGTATAGGTTTTGTCAAGCAATATGTATATTTATATATTTAACAATTTTTTTGCTTGAAGATATATCGTAAAGATAGATCATATATTCATTATCAGATGAACACATTAGTTATTCTAAATGTTTCAATGCTTATTTGACAATATTTTCAATGAGTTTTAATTTTCAAAAATTTTTATAAATTTCTTTGTTAGGTTCTACAGTGAACAGGAACTACACCTGATCAGTGCTCAGGAATCATATCTAACCATGATTGTCTTGGGGAAGGTGGGAGAAATATACAATGCAGAGATTAATACTTGGATTCTTGCATGCAAAGCAAGCACTCACTTGGAAGAACTTTCCAGCTCATAATTTTTTAATGCTTTATTTAGAATTTGTCCTGTGATACTTTTTAGCAAAAAAGTCTTTAATATAATTTTATCAATGTAAATATTTGGTCTTTTATATATTTTAAAATAAGAAAAATATAGCATAATAAATTTAAATAACTTTAAATACTTTAAGTATGAATTTGTCTAAATTTTATTAATATAAAGCTATCCTAATATTATTTCTATAATAGTATGATAAAAATTTAAAGTAAAAGGTTGAAATTGAGCTAGTTTTTTAAAACAATTTTAGCATACTTAATATATATTTATGGTATGCATTTATGTATTATTTTAATTCAGTATGTTAGGAATTAAAAGAAGGTGATGTCAGTTCAATATTAACATTAAAACTGGTCTATGTCCCATATTGGATTACTTTTATGTCAGTAGTTAATCTTAAAAGTAAAATCTTAGAGCATCCTAATCTTCCCTTACTTTCAAAGAAAAGCAAATTTAAGGTGATAGAAAAAAATCAAGTAAGTGCATACTAGTATTATTGCTTTATATCTCATTGGTCTCAACATTGTTCATTTTCAAAATTCAAAAAGAATCTAACATATGAATTGTATTCATGATTTTTACTCTTAGAATTCTTGTATAAAGGGTATTAATTTACAAATTTACAGTTTAGATTTATATTATAAATTTTATTAATTTACTCATGAAATTCTAGTATAAATTGATGTATAAAGTAGTTATATAAAGTAATTATATATAAAGTTATATATATATATAATTATATATAAAGTAGTTATATGTATAAAGTATAAGTAAAGGTTTTGATAAATATCAACAGCATTAAAAATATCTATGGGGCCTGAAAAATAGCATGGAGGTAAGGCATTTGCCTTGCATGCAGAAGGTCAGTGGTTTGAATCCCAGCATCCCATATGATCCCCTGAGCCTGCCAGGAGTGATTTCTGAGCATAGAGCCAGGATTAACCCCTGAGTGCTGCCAGGTGTGACCCAAAAACTAAAAAAAAAATCTAAGTTTAAATGACTATGCAAACAAATATTTTGTGCATATTTCTTCTCTGTCAGATTTTTTTTATCATTTTGATACTATAAATAATTTTTATTGAATATCATCTAAAATGACTTGGGAAATTTACACAAAGAAAAAAATTACAAAGATGGAGTTACTTTAAAGGAGCCTGCTGAAAAATAAGGGAAAGTGAAATATCGTGAGAATAGGGCTATAGTTAAATAGTGGAGCGCATACCTGGCATTTATATATCCCCAAGTTCAGTCCTTGGCATGTCCCCAAATGGAGTGAGTGTTACCTGAGGAGCTTGCATAGCTGGACCTAGTCACTGACCTATCAGACCTGTATGTTGAAATAAGCATCATTAAGATCATTTCATAATTTACTGAGGGCTGCTTGGAAAGTTCCATTAAAATGAATAATTTAGGGCCAGAGTGAATAGGGTGGTAAGTGGGTAGGGTATTTGACTTACCCCTGACTGACCCAGATTCTATTCCTACCATCTCGTATTGTCTCTAGAGCCTGCTAGAAGTGATTTTTGAATGCAAAGCCAGGAGTAATACCTGAGCAGAGTAAGTGACCATCTTCCCATTACTGCCACCAAACAAAGCATAATAATGTATTTGTCTAAAAATGTGTGGAAACTAAGCTACTTGCAGGAGAGTTCATGAAGGTACCATTGAGAGACAACATGTGTTTTTAAATATGAGTACTGTAGTAAAAGGTTTAGAAATTATCTAGCAAGCTTAATAATGCCAAGTAATTACATTAGGAAAATGCAGAACTTTTATGCTGGTTTAAGATTGACAGCATAAAAGTTCTGCATTTTCCTAATCTAATAAAGACAACAATCAATCATAAAATATACACATTATGGAAGAGTAGATGTTTTTGTAAAGCTCCTATTTGTTTTTATATTATCTGGAAAAAAATGCTTAAAATATTTCAACCTCCTAAGTGTTTGAAATTCATTTTATATATTGTGAATTAGGCATGTGTACTATATATATAGAATAAATAAATATATGTATAATAAAATTTAAATCATTTGACTAGGGGCTTGGGTTTATTTTACTTTTTGTTTAATGAGACCAAAAGATTAAAGTCTTCATTATAAATAGATTTCCTTTGTCCAAAATTCCCATAAATTGTAAGTTGTTCAATTATAAAATTTGTTCTACTAAGGAAACGTAAAAAATATAACATTCTTAATAGGAATTAGTGCATTTTTAATTAAATTACTTTTAATATGTTGTGGTATATTGAGCAATCTAAATAAAATGGGACTGAAATTCATATGGAAAGTAGTGAATAAAATTAATGTTGCAAAAATAAGACTGCTTTACTTTCTCTAACTTAGTTCATTTTTTGGTAATTTTAATGTGGTACCTTGAATTATTAAAGTATAAATTTAAAACTATAAATTAAATAAATTAAAATATAAATTCAAAATACATAAATATGCAAAAGTCAAGTTCTATTATTATGACAAGACAAAAGCTTTAATATAGTCCATCTATTTTTCTGAATTTTATTAATCAACATCATCAATATCATCAGCATACACTATATCTGTAACAAAAATCATAAAAATTATTGGGACACCAACCTTATAAAATACTTGATTTAAAATACCCTTTGAATTCTTGATGTCCATGATTTATTAATTTAAAATGACAAATTTACTATTTACCAAAATTAAATCAGGTGGATTCTAAACCTGTTGCGTCATCTAAAAGAGTAATGTGTTTTCCAAGATGTATAATGTGCCTTAATTGTTTTCTGTTCAATTCTTTATTATTCAATTGCTAGACATAATTACAATAGGGAAGCATTCTCATTAGTATTATAAACAACACAAAATATCACAGTATTTAACATGTGATTTATGGAAAAGAGAGAGATGAAAGAAACCAGGGAAACCATAGAAATCTTGTTTTGCCAGCTTTGAAACCATAAAAGATGACAGTTCTCTCTCTTACCCTTTCTCTTTCTCTTTCTCTATGTCTCTCACTCCTTGCTTTCATCTCTCTCTTCTATTGGTAAGTATGAAACAACTGTACTGTAATTGTGACCACCATGACAAATGTTTATTTAAATGAGGTCACAGTCCAGAAGAGCAAAGATACTTAAGAATTAGAACACATATGACCATCTCCTTTCTCTCTCTCTCTCTATATATATATATGTATATATAATATATGTTTTATATATATATATGTTTCTAGAGAGTTGAGTTTCATAAGAATAACAATATATCATAATATTTAACAAAAGGAACTATTATGATGCAGTTTAAAATAACATTTGGTTGAACTCCCACTTTTCTCTTTGTTATCTGTTGAGATTTATAAGTCATTTATCTTGACAACCATTAAACTTTTTCTTAATATTAAGCTAACCGTGTAAAGAGGATAAAGATAGGGAGAGGACAGTGGACACTGGTGGAAGGTAGTATTAGAATGTTCTATGCAAAAATACCTTATCATTACCAATAGTCAATCACAGTTCCTAAAATAAAAAAAATGTAAGTCGCTTCATTAAAATGAAAATAAAAAGTATTAATAGAATTGAAATATACATATCAATAACAAAATAATGTAGCTAATTAAATTATATTACTATTGATGGTTGCTAATTATTTGATATGCACTGCATGTCAGACATACTTGATTCTAAATTTTTTCATAGAAAGATTATTTTAGTTAACTTTAAGTTTACGTGGTAATCTTAATTGGAAAAGTGATATGGGACACTTACTAGAGATACAGTGAATCTTACTGCTCTATTCTAGAAAATACTATTCAGAAAAAATGGTACATACACTATTTGGTGTGTTACCGTGTGAGAAATTATTTTTCTTCCAAACTATAAAATAAAAGAGAGCATGGAAATTCAAATGCTCAAACAGTAATACATTTTTAGGATATGTTCTTGTTCACCAGTTAACTTGGTTATATACAGACTTTTTCTTACATAAGTAAACATATTATTTTTGGCACTGTGCAAATAACTCATTTAATACTGTAGATTGGATTATTTTCCTGCTAGAATTTTCTGAAGTGAGATGAGTAAATAGTAAAAATTCCAATTTTATTAATTTTCAAACATGTTCTAAAATATAAATTATAATATGGTAAAACTATTTTGAAAAAATATTCATTTCCTAAATGTGTATTTCATTAAGACTTCAATCTGTGTATATAACCCAAGTTCTGATTTTATTAGTTAATACCTGTCAACCCTTAAAATTCTGTACAATCGTGGCTATGTAATCATGTATGAATGTTCCCTAGTGGATACACTGAGCTACCACAGCATACAGAGCTCAACCCAGCACATGTATCCTCAGATTTTCCTGGTGGGGAGAACTGAAACAACCCCCATGGGGTTCTTCAAAAGGCCTGCTGTGGACGCCCTTTTCCCCTGCGTGGATGGTTGAGGAATTTCCGAAGAGATGCTTGGCATTACATTTTTGGCTATCTCTCCTTTGTAAAAATTACAGGCCGAAATAGGGCCTCTATCAAATTCCTTTTCCCAGAGAAATTTCTGCACCAAATGAGACAAGCTTGGTCTCTTTCTGTCAGCTTATTTACTTCTAAAGGCCAAGTCAAAACATAGCATCTTCTTTTTTTTGTTTTTTTGTTTTTTGTTTTGTTTTGTTTTGGTTTTTTTGGGGTCACACCCGGCAGTGCTCAGGGGTTACTCCTGGCTCCATGCTCAGAAATTGCTCCTGGTAGGCACGGAGGACCATATGGGGCACCGGGATTTGAAACAACGACCTTTTGCATGAAAGGCAAACGCCTTACCTCCATGCTATCTCCCGGGCCCCAGCATCTTCAAGACATAGCATCTCCTCTCCTTGTCTTTGAGCACCCCCACAGCAGAATGACTTTGCCTCAGGGACTTTCCCTGTCACTTTGAATACCTAATAACAGGTTTGGCCATTGTAGAATTAGGCTATTTTACTAGGTATAATTCTGTACCCTTCCATATAAGTTTTATCTCTTTCCATAACCAGACCATAGGAAGTGAGTCTTAGTCCCTAGCTAAAAAACTATTCCCTCAGGTCAAGGATATTTATTATTAGGAAGAAAACCCGTATTCCTGGTATCCTTTAATTTACATCAATAAAGACACCTAGGGCCAGGAACTACTTTGGGCCAGGAATTACTTTGTGTGTAAGAAATTGGCCTTGTTTTTATCCTACAAACCACCTAAAGTCATGTGTATTTGTTTTAAAATCAAACAATGTACATTGCATCCTTTCACAATATGACTGTCTCTTTATCCTTTATATACTCCCTTGCTTAAAGATTAAATGCGTCACACTCCTGCCAGAAGTGTGTTGACCCCACATACACTATGTGTGGTATCATTATTTCATATTTCATATTCATCCGTTTGTGTACCTGTTTTCCTCTCTTGAAAGGATTTTTGTCTCCACCAGAGATGCTGAGACGCAAGACGCCTGCAGCACAGAGCTCTAATTCTACGCATGAATTATGAATTCACAAAAGCTGTTTTTTAATATTTATATATTGAGTAATAAAACCAACTCAGAAGACCTCTATATAAATTAAGAACAGTGCAGTTATGAGAAAAACACAGTTATAAGTATAATAAAAAGTTCAAAGCCAAAGGTAGATCAAAAGATTCCTCCTAATGGTAGTATAGGAAGAATTAGAGTCTTCATTGTTTTGTTTTGTTTTTCAGGTGGTTTATGGAAGCAACTGAATAATGGTAATTTCCCCTATATCTAACTTTAGAAATAAGCCTACTGAAACAATAACAATTCATTGTTAATTAGCAAATATCAATTTTCTAGTCAAAACAGATCACATGTCTAATAAGACTAATATTCTTAAATTACTGTTTCCATTCTCTTATTTTCTGAACTATAGTACTAGACATAAAGTGCAGTTTATTATTTTCCATGGTTGAATGAAGTAAAAATGACAGTAGGCTAGTATTTTTGACACATTCTACTGCTTATAAGTTGTATATAGAGTATAGTGTTTGTAATATACACCTTATGTGTATATATGTTACATAACTATATAGTATATATATACACTGTTGCATTTTATTACTAATTTTAAAATTCAGTTACATATTAAGATATGATATTGTTATCTATACAATATGTTATTTGAAAGTAAGATTAAAATATAATTATGAACTTCAAAAAAATTTTACAGATTAAAACATTCAATTTTATTTGCAGATTATTTTATATCATAGTCTTTTCAAAGAGATACCTTTAATCCTTTTTAAAACATTATTTATATTTGTTAAAATATTTTAGAAGCTTTTATTTTGTGGGGGAGGTTTGTGGGGAGGGTTCACATCTGGCAGTGCTCAGGGGTTATACCTGACTCTGTGCTCAGAAATCACTCCTGGCAGGCACAGGAGACCATATGTGATGCTGGTATTTGAACCACCATCCTTTTGCATGCAAGATGAACACCATACCTCCATGCTATCTCTCTGGCCCCAAAACATTTTAGAATCTTAAGAATTCTAACAAATATGTATCTTTTCATAAAAATTCTTTTCAACCATAAGTTTTTATTAACCAATTAATAATATGCTATTTTTAATAGACAACACTTAAAATTTATCATTAGCAAGTCCATAATATTAAGTCCAATTTGGATTGGCAGGGTTCTTTTCTTTCTTTTTTTTTCTTAGCCACAACCAAAGTTACACACTAAGGGGTCACTCTCAGAAAGGCTTGGATATCATATATGATGTTGAAAATCAATCTTAGGTCTGGTGTTTGCAAAACCCAGACCTGTCAGTTAGAAAATGCAGTATTTTCAAAATATATTTCTTAGATGTATGTGCCAATAATATTTAAAGTGTTAATGTCCATACACACTATATCTTAAAATAAAAATATATGTATATATTGTGAGAGTTACATAAGACTGAGGAGGACACTACCTAGTTTTGAGGACTGTGGGTGTATGTCATATGGTACCAAGGAATGGAACCCATGACCTAGCAGAAACAAACTAAATGTTCTATTCACATTTTCAGTTACCAGGTTTTAAAATATTTACTCTGAAATTTATTTAGCACGATTTGCAATGGTATTCATAGTTGGGTTGCAGGCATAGTTTTTCAATAGCTATTTAATGATCAGTGTCAACCTCCCCCCATTATTTTGGACCCTTCAAAGGCTGTCTCCCTGATAGGCATGTTTTTAAGTTTGATTGTCATAGTTTTGAATCTCATAACTAAATATGTAGGTTCTATGGTGCCAATATATAATTAAATAACAGTAGTTATTTATCAGTTACTACCCACCAGTGTGTCTGATGCCCTTGCACCCTGACCAATACAATTTTAATTTAATTTTAATTGGGAGGAGTTTTGCACCGAACTTTGAAGGTTTTTGAAGTTTTTGCACCAAACGTATACATAGGTCTGTGCTTAGAGCTTCTAGTGGTCCTCAGGAATTGAACCAGTATCAGTTGCATCCAAAACAACATCATAATTCTTTATTCTCTCTCTCACTCCCCATTACTTTTTTAGTTTTTTTTAATACTGATGCTATAAAACACTTGGGTTATATTATAATAATTATAACATTCCGCTGTCTCTCAATGGGATATTTTTCCACACCACATAAAAAATGAATTAATCACTGCTTTTTACTCATTTTCTTTCACTATTTTTATTAATTTCAGTGTTTATCAATGATAAAATATAACTGTGTAGCTCCACCCCAGAGAACCAGAGACCCGCCCATTTATGGGCGGGGTCTTGGGAACCCGAGATGACCTGTAACTTTACCTGCAGACCCTGCCCATTTCCTGGGAGGGGTCTTGGAAAGGTACTTAAGGGCTTTGACCCAGAGGAAAGAGGCTTTTGGTCTTTGGCTTTTGCCCGGTTGGACCTTTGCCAACTTGGAAGGCAGAGGAAAGATGACTGAGAGAAATTAAGACGCAGGGCTAGATAAGAACGGCTGAATGCTTAATTGGTTATGATATAGGCCACACATGTGGTGGCTAGGGTATGAATAAAGCTGTTACTTCCTGAAGCCTGCGTGTGAGTGAGATTTCTACCCGCTGCTCTCATGAACTTCCAGACCCAAAGGTTAATCTGGGTTGTGGAGCCACATGATCCAGAGCCTAAAGACAGAGGCCTCCATCCACCATCCAAGCCAATCATAAGGCCAATTTTTACTACATAACGGGAAGGCATTTAGTTGAGTATTATATTTCATTAATATTTCCAAGTTTACACTATTTTGTTTTAGGCAGCTGAATATATGTTCACATTAAAATGCTTATGAAGCTGCTTAACTATTTTGTTTGTTTTTCTGTTTTCTTGTTTGTATTTATCTAACAACCTAGTCATGCACAGGGCTTACACTTGACTCTGTGCTCTAGGGTTCAGGACTGGCTGTGATCAAGGGACCATAGTGCTGGCAGAACCAAACAGCATTGGCCACATGCAAGGCAAGTACCTTAATTCCTCTACTATCTCTCTGGTTCAAATTGTTGGTTTACTAATACTTTCTCAATATTTATGTATATGAAATCATGTATTTTAAAGCATATAATGAGATACAAAGATAAATCAATGAACTTAGTGCATACTATGCAAGTCAAGGACTGAGTTTCTCTCTAGCACTGCATGGTGTCCCGAGTACCAAGCATGTTCCCAAACCTAAAAAAAAATTAAATTTTGCATAAATATAAGACATATTAAAAACCACACAGTGATTTAATAAAAAGGCATGAAAAACAAAGTTCATTCTATATAAGCAGAATATTTTTAAACCTATACCTGAATAGATCTGTTAGAGCAAGAAACTAAAGGAAATGAATTGACTTGTCATTTTAAATGGCCAGGTGAATTGACTTTCTTATGCAAGTGAGAAATCAACTAAAACATATAGTTCTTGGGCTGAAGAGATAGTACAGAGGGTGGGTCACTTTCCTTGCAGGAGGCTGGTTCACCTCAGACACTACATATGGTGCCCTGACACCTGCCAGGAGTGATTCCTGAGAACAGGGCCAGAAGTAAGCCTGAAAACAGCTGGTGTGGCCCCAAAACAAAAACACAAAAAAAGTGAATAACCCAAAACACATACAATTTCCAACTTGAGCCAGAATTCCTAAAGTAGATTTTGTTATATAATTTGATCACTTTAAATCAAAATTTCTTTAAACAAGCTTTAATTATTCTAGCATTTGCAAGTTTAAAAAATGAGCACAGTGAATTCAACTAAGCATACAAAAATACAAGATGCATAATTGGATACCAACTTAAAATTTATGCTAATAATGCATAGAAAACACTTATAGTATTCAACACAACTATTTCAAAAATTCTATTTTTATTTTTATTAATGTTGTTGTTGCCATTATTAACTAAACCTAACTTTGAGTCAAAAGATCATATTTCAGTGGGGAGGATAAGTACAGACATCTTGAAGAAACTCTCTCCCTGCTTTCAATGAAAAGGTAAAGGGAACAGATAATTTTAAAAGGATATACAAGAGATAGAGTATAAAGAAGCTATAATTGACCTTCTGTGCTGATCACTTTCAATTGGTAAACTTGCTAACACTGTTGAAACATTTATTTTCTGTGTTTATCCACTGATAAGCTATAATAACAACAAAATTATTAATAGAGTATATGCTTTTTATATCATTCCTCTTAAAATCCCTTTCACTCACTGATAAGCTATAATAACAACAAAATTATTAATAGAGTATATGCTTTTTATATCATTCCTCTTAAAATCTCTTTCACTAAACGTTATAAATTATAACTTTAACATGATTACATTACCATTAGCTTATAATACTATATTTTCACACATTATGTATCCCTGTATCACATCAATATTTATCATTTTAAATAAATTTTCTAAATATATAGTTAGAAAATAAAATAACTAGAAAAGCTATAATATATATCATGATTCAATTTTAATATGTTTCAAATTTGAATATCTTTTAAAATTGAGTGGCAAAAGAATAAGAATTCTGAACTCATTACATTTTTGAGAGTCTAAAATATTGCAATTAGTACTAAGCTTGCAGAGCTGCGTAAAAATTTACTGTCAAACAAATCTAGAGTGATTGCTAACAGGATATATTTTTAGATGCATTTTTTCTAATAGGAATATTAAATAAATAAAAATAAGATTCCAAGCTTCTTATATATTTGTTTTTATACATCCAGTAATAATAAAATTAGCAGTAAATTAATTAAAATTAATATTTTATATAACTTATAGGATAATACCTTTAAAGCATTTTAAATATTTTTTGATTTCTCATTCATAGCTTTTATTATTTTCTTAGGTATTCTATTCTCCCCTTTAATATTTTTATCTTGCAAAGCACCTTCAGTTTATATGTAACTATGTTTGTTGTTTAGGGAAAGTAGAAGATATAATATATATATCTTATATATAATATATATATATCAGTTGATGTATCTATTTCTCCCAGTTTCCAATTGTGATTATCTAATCTGATTTACTTATGTCAAACTACTTTATCCTTGAAATTGACTTTTTAAGCTTACCAATGGAAAACATTTTCCTAACTTTATGGGCTCCCTGTTGCCTATAGAGATAGGTGTTATTTAGATCAGATTAGATAAACCTAGTTTCATGATGAGGCTCTGACCCAAGAATAAAGAAGAATCAGTCTAGGCATACATAAAAAAGAATTACCAATAATTTAAGTCTTTAAAAGCATTGTTTCTATATGAGAAATATAAAAAACTTCAGTAATTGATATTTTATTTAAAGTCAAAATATATAATAACTGAAGCATAAATGAAATAATGATACATTATAGGAGCCCATGAGATAATACAAGTGATAAAAAGCTTGCTTTGCAATGTGACCAACCTTTGATCTCTGGCTAAGATATGGCCTTAAAGTGCTGATAAGTAAATGTCCTGAACAAAGTCCAGTGTGATCTACAATAATATATGTGGATTCCCATACATTATTTTTTGGGGGGCCACACCCAGTGACGCTCAGGGGTTACTCCTGGCTATGCGCTCAGAAGTCGCTCCTGGCAGGCACGGGGGACCATATGGGAACCGGGGGATCGAACCGTGGTCCATCCTAGGCAAGGCAGCAGGCACCTTACCTCCTGCGCCACCTCCCGGCTCCCTCCCATACATTATTAATACATATCTTGTCCATTTCTCAGAATAAAAACAGAAACGAATAAAAAAGGAAAATTAACATGGCAGTAATAATTTAACCAATAACATTTCTCTCTTTATCTCTCACAATATTTTCAACATTCAGATTAAAAAAAACTACATGAAAAGTTTAAAATAATTTGTGATTATTTTAAAATTGCACATACAGCTGAAAACTGCAACTGTTTTAAAAAGTCTTTTGTTCTCATTTATAAGAGAATCAAACTTATCTTTCTGTTTTGGTATTACAGAAATAATTGGCTTTAAATTTAAGTAAAAGTTTCTATATAAAAATGGCTCTATCACTTTAAATTACTTTGTATCAGAGTTTACCATTTAAATGCATTAAAATATATCATGCAATACTACCTATGTTAATAACAAGCTGTTAAAAATAATCCTTGAAATGTGAGTATTTTAAAAAATAACCCTAACCAAAAAGTGATAGTATATTTCTGTTATTATGCAAAATTTTAGATTTCTATATCTTTGTTTTATTGCTCTTCTTTTTTTGTCCTTTAATTCTCTTTGATGAATATTTCATTTATGCTCTTGCAGACACAGACACAAATGGTGAACACCTAACATTATACTCAGAAATACCAACGAAGGAAAATAATACATACAATTTTAAAGTCCAGTTGACTCACTTTTGTGGAAATCTTGCTATTTCTCTCTATCTGCTTCTTTCTCACACTCTCACTTTTTCTCACATACATATAACACACACACTGTAATATGTACTGGCTGGTGTAATGAGTTTCTTCTCTTTTCCTTTCTTTAGAAAAACTTTTACCAGTTATTTTGCTTGAGATAGAAAATTGCAATCACTTCTTGGCCTTTTGGCTAAGATCAAGAATGGAAATAGAAAATTGTTAACAGAAAATATAACCATGGCAAGAATACTATTACTGTATGTAATAAAAATGGATAAACATAAGTATGAGTTGTACTTTATTAAGTTTGGAAATAATAACTAACCAATATAGAAGTTAAAACATAATAGAAGATATACATATAGAATGATAGGAGCAGAGAAATGGAGCAAAGTGAAGAAAAGAGCAAATATCTATAGCACAGTCTGAAGAAAAAACAAAACATCTGAATTATCCCAGAAAAAAATGAAGAAGTTTGAGTGGAAGAATTTATAGTCAAAACTTCTCCACTCTGAAAATTAAATAATACAAATAGTTTGAGGGAGCTCAAAAAAAATCACATAATTCATCAACTGAAACAGAATATCAACAAGGCATATAGCATTAAAGTAGGAAGATTCAAATATAGAGATAGAATCCTGAACAGAAATCCTAATAGATATTCTGAATAGAAATTCTGAATATAATTCTGAATAGTAATTAGAAAAAAATAAAAATTATCTATATGAAATTCCCCCATAATAGTCACGGTTAATCATTCAAATAAAATCCTACACTACAATAGAATGATACATTACCGTCAATACGCTGAATTAAACAGACTGCATTGCCAAATTGTGAAATGCTTTATACAATTAGCTTCTCTCAAATTCAAAATACAACAAAAATATCACAGATTAACAAATAGATTAAAAAGTTTGTGACACTAAACTAGTATTGCAAGATGCAGTAAATAGTCTTGTGTAAAAAACTCGAGAGTGGCTGGAGAGAGTACAGTAGTTGCCTTACATGCTGTTGACTAGATTCGATCCCCTTTATGATCTACTAAGCACTACCAAGAGTAATTCCCAAGTGCTGACCCAGGAATTCACTAAACAAAAGGTCCAGACAGATAAATTAGAAAATTGAATCCATCATATTGCTGCTAATAAAATGTTTGCCTGAACTATCATGATACATTAGCTCAAGGTAAAAGGATAAAAAACAACAGCATGCTAAATTGCAGCCTATAAAAGACTGGGAAAGTCATACTTTTAGCAGACAATATATACTTCAATATGAAAGAAGAAATAAATAACAGATATGGAAATTTTATAGTGAGCAAAGTATCTATACACCAAGTATGAATGATTCCTAACATAGGCACCAATTAAGAAGCAATAAGTATGTAAAGCAATTACCAAAAAATCCATAGAAACGTATTTATCGCAACACAATATTAGTATTAGATTTTAATGCTGCATTTACACCAATGATTTGGGAGATTATAAACCAGTAAGTAACAGCCACTTTAAATGAAGAGACAGGCTAATGTGAGACAGAAAGATAAGCTTAATTACATTTATAAAACTTTCCATCTTGCTGAGTAATATTCATCTCTGATTGTCATGGATTATTCTCTAGCATAAGTGACATGCAGGGACATAAAAAAGTCCTCATAAAGTTAAGAAAATAAATATTATTTCAAGAAAATAGAAATTATATCAAGTATCTTGTTAGGTTAAAATGATTTGTAGATGTCCATGGAGAAATCTGGGGGGTGAAAGCTCAAGCATTGGGAAGTTGTTCAACACAATGCTAAAAAAGAAAGAAAAAAGAAAGAAAGAAAGAAAGAAAGAAAGAAAGAAAGAAAGAAAGAAAGAAAGAAAGAAAGAAAGAAAGAAAGAAATAGAAGAAAGAAAGGAAGAAAGAAAGAAAGAAAGAAAGAAAAAAGAAAGAAATAGAAGAAAGAAAGAAAGAAATAGAAGAAAGAAAGGAAAGAAGGAAGAAAGAAAGAAAGGAAGAAAGAAAGAAAGAAATAGAAGAAAGAAAGGAAGAAAGAAAGAAAGAGAAAGAAAGGAAGGAAGGAAGGAAGGAAGGAAAGAAGAAGAAAGAAGAAAAAGAAAGAAAAAAGAAAAATGAAAGAAAAGAAAGGAAAATGAAAGAAAAAGAAAAGAATGAAAAAGAAAACCCCAAAACACACTAGTCAAAAAGAAAGTAGAAACATCCCTGTTTACAATTATGAATGAAGCCATGAGCTACTAGAAATATGGGATACATCAGACGCTGTACTTAGATAAATTTATGTAAAGCACTAATTCCTCAGGAAATAAGAACAGAACAAAAATATTCTATTTTGACATCACTAGACACTAGCAAATGAACAACAAAATAACCTAAAGTGGAAAGAAAAAAATAACAAAAATTCAAGCAGAAATAATGACATAAAAATAAAATGGCAGGGGCCCGGGAGATAGCATGGAGGTAAGGCGTTTGCCTTTCATGCAAAAGGTCATTGGTTCGAATCCCGGTGCCCCATATGGTCCCCCGTGCCTGCCAGGAGCAATTTCTGAGCATGGAGCCAGGAGTAACCCCTGAGCACTGCCGGGTGTGACCCAAAAACCAAAAACCAAAAAAAAAAAAAAAGGCAATTAAAGGTTCATTTAAAAAAAAGGCTTTTAAAAAAATCATTAAGATAAATCCCTGGCTCTGAAGCTATATATCACAGCATGTAGGGTGTTAGCCTTACTTGAGGTCTACCTGGGTTCAATCCCCTGAGCAGGCCAAGAGTGATTTCTGAGTGTAGAGCCAGGAGTAACTCCACTCCTGAGCCCTGCTGGGTGTGACCCCAAAACAAAAACAAACAAACAAAAACATCCCTGGGTAGAGTAACAAAGGAGAAAAAAAAGACATTAGATATTGAGAAAGAGAAGTTGCAAGGAATAGGTCAGAAATACTAAAGACCAGGCCAAAGAGATAGCATGGAGGTAGGGCATTTGCCTTGCATGCAGAAGGAAGGTGCTTGGAATGCTGGCATCCCATAAGGTTCCATAAGCCTGTCACGAGGGATTTCTAAGTTTAGAGCCAGGAGTAACCCCTAATCGCTGCCGGGTGTGATGCAAACAAACAAACAAAAAGAAATTACAAAAGACCATATGAGATTACAATGAACAGTTCCATGACACTTAGTTGGATTGTTAAGAGGAAGTGGATACATTTTTAGAACCTTACAACTATCTAATAACCTGTTGGGAGAAAGATGAAAGTCTGAATAGATCTATTACTCTCATGGATGTTGAAACATTAAATATTAAAAAGAATTTCCACCTAAACAAAATCCTAGGACCAGTTTCACTTGTTATTTCTTCCACATCTTCAAAGAAGACCTACCACCTACCCAAACTCCTTAAGGTCTTCCAGAAAGAAGACAGCAATTCTCTTAAACAGCTACAATAAGACCACTATAATGAGAGTGATTGGTGTATTTGGGAGATAGAGGGAGTAAACTGGTGAAAGGTGTGATACTGGAAATGGAAGAAGCCATTATTAACAGGATTTAAAATAGAACATCAGTAAAAAGTTTACATAAATTCTTTAAATTTTAAAATACTAAAGCCAGAACTTCTTTTTATTATATTGTTTTGAGGAAAAAAATGCTAAGCAACTATTCAACAAAGAGAATTGCTAAAGCAAATGGACAATCTAACTCTTAAATTAGGCATTTCTATAAAATGTCTTTTGAAAGAGAAAAAATAATTTCTAAACACCATAATCATTCCATTTATGAAGAAAATGTATATAGACTAAAGAAACAATACAATGATATCTACATAGAATAGACACACAAACAAATAAAATAATTTTATTTAACCATGTTATTAGCTGTGTATTTTCAATAAAAAAAACATAATAGAACATTTAAAAATTGAAAACTTGGGGGCTGGAGAGTTAGCACAGTGGTTTTTGCCTTGCAAGCAGCCGACACAGGACCTAAGGTTGTTGGTTCAAATCCCGGTGTCCCATATGGTCCCCCGTGCCTGCCAGGAGCTATTTGAGCAGATAGCCAGGAGTAACCCTTGAGCACTACTGGGTGTGACCCCCCCAAATTGAAAACTAAAATGTTATATACTTATGAATATTTAGACTATTAATTTTTTTTTTTTTTTTGGTTTTTGGGTCACACCCGGCAGTGCTCAGGGGTTACTCCTGGCTCCATGCTCAGAAATTGCCCGTGGCAGGTACGGGGGACCATATGGGGCACCGGGATTTGAACCGATGACCTTTTGCATGAAAGGCAAACGCCTTACCTCCATGCTATCTCCCGGGCCCCACTATTAATTTTTTTTTTTGGTTTTTCGGGCCGCGCCCATTTGATGCTCAGGAGTTACTTCTGACTAAGCACTCAATCACTCAGAAATTGCTCCTGGCTTTGGGATTGCTCCTGGCTTTGGGGGAACCATATGGATGCCAGGGGATCAAACCGTAGTCTTTCCTTGGCTAGCGCTTGTAAGGTAGGCACCTTACCTCTAGTGCCACCTCACTGGCCCCTTACTATTAAATTAATCTAGTATTATGATCTAAACTAAAATTGATCATAAATCAAAAGATAAACATATTCAGGTGAAATTTATAATGACAACTGTAATGAATTTTAAAACATTGATAAGACATTAACATTTGTATATATATATTCTAAGAATAATTTTTAGTATGATTAAAGATGCATTGCATTTTTAACAAGTATTAGATGTAAATCACAAAATATTTTTTCCTGTTTTTACCTTTATCTTTCACTGAGACAATTAAATTATGATAATAATGGGAACTAGTTGAAAATAAATTTTACTTGTGCATCTTTTAAATTTATACACATATTATAGAAGGTAACTAAAATATGTACTGGAATGTGTTTTTTGTGATATACAAATTAAATATAAATCAATTTTTTGTTATCAGTCTCATATTGGGAGATGACTTATTAATTTAATTTCCATAAGAAAATTGGTGGTAAAGATAGAGAAAACTCAAGCATTACAATTATAATGTTCAAATAAGAACCCAGATCAAAATTAGAAACTATATCACAATTTACTCTCTTATTTCCCTAATCCAGAATATAGTAAATTCATGTTTATGATTAAAAACTGTTTGTGTTAGGGCTGGAGCATAGCTTTATATGTGGCCAACCAGGGATGAATCCTTGGCATCCCATATGATTCCCTGAACTCGCCATGAGTAATTTCTGAGAGCAAAACCAGGAGTAATTCCTGTGTGCCGCTGTGTATGTTCCAAAACCTAAAAAAAAAAAAAAAAAAAAAAAAAAAAAAAAAAAAAAAAAAAAAAAAAAAAAAAAAAAAAAAAAAAAAAAAAAAAAAAAAAAAAAAAAAAAAAAAAAAAACGAAACGAAAAGAAATAAAAACCAAAACTTTTATGTAATATTTTGTCACCATTAACAACATTATAGATAAAATGCAAATTCAAATAAAGATATTTATAATAGCTTATATATTTACTGTCTATGTTCTTTGCAAAGATATGCTTATGATTCTTGGATGTAAATGCTTTGCTCTCTTTGATAGACAAAGAGAACAAAGTGATTTTTTTTGTTTGTTTTTATTTTGGTTTTAAGGCCACATCTGGCAATGCTCAAGGATTACCTTGGCTTTGTGTCCAGAAACCATTCCATATGTATGCTGGAATCGAAACTTGGTCGACCAGATGCAAGGTAAATGCCCTACCCAGTAAGCTATTGCTCTGGCCTCAAGAAAAAAAAGTTTTAAATATAAATTATAACATAAGTAAAAAGCTGAAATTATTAAATTCAGATAAAGAAGATTATAAAAGATAGAACAACAATGCAAAAGCAAATGTAGAGTTGTGGAGGATACCTAGAAAAATATTTGCTTTGAAGATTGTTTTAAGTAGACTCAAAGATTTAACTGGTATATTTATGACAAAGTAATAAAATTCAAAAAATGTTTTGAATCTACTCAGTTTATAAATATTTTGCTATGATTAATATACAGTATGTGATATCAGAGAAAGCTAATGATATTTTTTTACCAATTAGGAGGATGTATTTTTGAAATAGAAATAATGAGTAGCCTAATAATTACTCACAGAGAAACGAACCATTATAATATCTTTGTCATTGCTATAAATTATGCCTATATAAGCCAAGCAATAATATTCTAAATAGATTTGATCTTTGTGTGAGAAGCAGAGTTTTATTTTTCTAGTTGAACCCCTAAATAATGAGAACAGCTAATTAAAATCAGCACGTAAAAGTACCAAATGTTGAGATGACAATATTTAATCTACACTAGAATTCACTACAGTATCTTGCCCTTAACACTGAGCCATAAAATATTTTCCATTTGTTTATGTAATTGTGCCAGTTCACAAATAAGTATTTTTCTGGTAGAAATATTTGAAGACAAAGGAAAGATTGAAGATAAGAAAATTAGTAGGGATTGCTTGTAAGTTATAAATAATTTATCTTTTAAAAAAGTGGGACTGAGATGCAGTAGGGTGGTTTCAAATTTGAGCTAAAATTTATGGAATGCTATTATTTGTCATACAGTGCTAAACATTTCATAAAATTTTATAATGTAATAGAAATAAATCACCATGATGAGAAAATAAAAATCAACTAAGAGAAATCTCAAAATTTAGTACCTTAATTTTCAAACCTAAATTGGAGAAAAGATAGGACTTTAGTGTTACTAACAAGAGTAGAGTGCTTCTTTATGTTGAACAGGGGAGTTAAAAGGAAAGCACATTAAGTAAAACTTAGTCACATATTATAGAATTCACCATTAAATTAATTGAAATGTCACAGAAATTGGCAGCATATCTCAGATCTGAACGTCAGAAGGTCCACAAAGGAGTAAAAGTTTCCATATTAAATTGCCAATCCGCAGTGTGAGTCACCTCACCTGATGATAGGTGAATAATTATATTTTAAAAAAATGTTAACTCCTATTGTTAACTATATTAAAAATGAATATTCACTCAATACATGTCTCCAACATGAAAAATATTTAGCTATATGAATGTAAAATGATAGATGAATTAAATATAATAGATATGAATCACATGTATACCTCTCTAGAATTTGAATATTTTAATATATATAATTAAAATGGATTTTTATGCTTTTTATATCTTAGATTTAATGGTATAGAAAACCCTCAAATTTTAAGATTACTTAATAATTTTAACTCAACAATAAAAGTTCCCTATTATAGTTCTACCCACCAAAAATTATCTGCTTATTAATATATATCTTCAAATGCTAGAAATCACTAGAAAAATGTTGATAATGACAATAGCTAAGAAATGAAGAACACCCGAAGGAAGATTTTATTGTTTTCTGTCATTTCATGCATATATTCTTTTGTTTGTTTTGGGACAACACCTAGCTTTTCACAGAGCTTTTTACTAGCTCTACTTTCATTAATTCCTCTTGGTGATACTCTGGAACCTTATGAAATGTCCACATCACCACAAGGCAAGCATCCTACCTGCTAGATTTATCACCAGTTCCTTCATTTTTTTTTGGGGGGGGGTCTCACCTGGCAGTGCTCAGGGGTTACTCCTGGCTTCATGCTCAGAAATTGCTCCTGGCAGGCATGGGGGACCATATGGGGCACCGGGATTCGAAACGATGACCTTTTGCATGAAAGGCAAATGCCTTACCTCCATGCTATCTCCCGGGCCCCCAGTTCCTTCATTTTAATGCAGAAGCTAAATGCTAATACACCGCATCTCTTTTCTCTAAAAACTTCAATTCCCTGATTTATATTAAATCATTTCTTTTTAAAATATTTTTGCATAGCTAAATATCTATTATTTTTTTAAATGTTATTCAGCATACAACCTTTCTGAAGAACAACTTTTGTTACTACGAAGCAGCATTATAGACCTAAATTCAAAAGTTCACTAATTTCCAAGAACTGTATTTATCTTTCTTCTCTTTGAAATGCTTTAGATTCAGGGAATAAGAATAATTTCCACTTTTAAAATAAGTCTAATAAGTGTGAAATCAAGGGAAAGTTTCTTTCAATTTTATATGCACAGGCAATTTAAATCTCAAAGTTTCCTTTGAAGAATTCTGCTTTTGCCTACAAGAATTGTTAAATCTTCAAGGAATATTCACTTGCCACAAGAAAGAGATTCATAAGTAAGATCAAAATACATGATGGAACAACATGAAAAGGCTACTCCCTTTTCAAACCGAGTAAAAAAATTCTCTGTAAAAAATATTAGCACAACAGCTCACAGAAGATCAGTCAAAGAACTAGTTTTATTTTTAAAGGTAAGGTATTTTGGAAACATATGTGCGAATATTCATTTGAAATTATGATGATCAAGTGAAGAAAATGCACAAGAGAAAAAAAAATCTAAGAAAATTAAACATGACAGACCAAAAATCCATGCTTTTGAATAGACCAAATAAACTTTCTCTCCTGAATAAAAATTCTAATCTTTTAAAATTTCTAATTGGGATTCCATGGATATGATAATGGATAATGTAAAGACTACATACAATTTTAGACGTCATTTCTTTAATTTACCTTTTGGACTGAGAGAAATTATAATAACTGTTCAGTGGCCAAAATTTGAGTTTAGTATATGATTGTGGTACTTAAGAGTTCTCAGTGAGTTAGATATCTAGACCAGGGATCTCAAAATCAATTTACCTGGGGGCCGCAGGAGGCAAAGTCGGGGTGAGGCAGGGTCACATAAGGGATTTCGCTTACCGAATATTCGCAATAAAAAAATCTCATTAGTAAAAAAAAAAATCGCAAAAAGTCGCATTAAACATTTGTATACCCTGAACGGAACTGCTAGGCTATGTGAATGTTTAATGCGATGTTTTTTCTTACTAATGCGATTTTTATTGCGATTATTCGGTAAGCGAATAATCGCGGATACTGCGATATTTGAAGACTGTCCGCGAGCCAAAATGTTGTACTGAGAGCAGCAAATGGCCCGCGGGCGAGAGTTTGAGACCCCTGATCTAGGTTGTGATAAGAAATGATAGATTCAAAAGGTCAGAAGCTTCTATCAGATCCTCCTTAGAAGCTTTATGTTACTTATCTCTTTATATAGGAGTAATCATACCTATAGTTGTTTTTAAATTATATTATAAATTTGTGTAAGTATGCATATATGTATTTTAGTTTTTTTGTTTTGGATCAAACCTGATGGTGCTCAGGGCTTACTCCTAGTTTTATGCTCAAGTCAACTCTTGGTGGTGCTTGGAGAACCAATCATGTGTGTTTTTAAATATTTAGTCTAGTTCAATAATGTGCAAAAAAAGATCTTAACCTTTATACTCTCTATATGGTCACCTAAAATTAGGTTTTGTTATCTGGAGTTATTTATGCAGGTAATTTGGAAATATATATATATATATATATATACATATATATGTATATATACACATTGTGATGAAAATGAAGAAATACTTATTTGCATGTAAATATTCGAAACAGTTGCCTCAAAATATATTAAAATTAAAACCTTTATACTCCCAAATAATTATACACAGAATATTATTTTTGAGAGAATCTCTGATTTAAAACACTGAACAATGTCTCTAAGTTTTTGATGATTTGACAGTATTATTTTTTCTTCAGACATTGCAACATAAATGTCTGCTTTTAATCTTCTCAGGATAAAAAGGCATGCTAGAAGCCTGCCAGGGGTCTCAAACTTGCGGCCCGTGGACTGCAAACGGCTCTCCTTACAACATTTTGTAGCCCTGCCCTAGAGGAATCTTTTTTTTGTTTTGTTTTGTTTTGTTTTAGTTGTTTGGGGCACCCCCCACCCCAATGTTCAAGGCTTACTACTGACTTTGCACTCAAGGATCACCCTGACTTTGCCTCCTGCGCCTTACAGGTAAATTGAGTATGAGACCTCTGCAAGTGTAGGCTATGTATCATGTCTTTTTGTTTGTTTGTTTTGGGGCCAGACCCAGTGATGCTTAGGAGTTACTCTGGCTACGCACTCAGAAATTGCTCCTGACTTGGGGGACCATATGGAACCCAGGGGGATAGATCTCAGTCTATAAAAGATTAACACGGGCAAGGCAGATGCCTTACCTCTTGATCACCGCTCTGACCCCTGTTTTATATCTTTAAAGTGAATATCAGATCATATAAACTCTGGTAGTCCATGAATTAAATTTATTTGAAGTTTAAGCCAACCTTATGACAGGTTGGAAGATAGAATGTTTTTCTAGTTCATTAAAATTTATGACAAAATATGAATATTCTAAGTATTATTATATGGTGCTTAAAATAAGTAGCTGTTATTAAATATATTGCTCTAAGAAAATGATTATAACATAATATGTTAACAAAACATAAGCTAATTCAAATGTAATCTCTTGAATGAGAGAGATGACAGTTCATGAGTTTCTCTAATAATGAGACATGTATTTGCCTGATTAGTTTTTATCTTTCATTGGCTGAAAACTCATTTTTTAAATAATTTGTTAAAAAATTGCTAAGAGTTGGGGCTAGAGAGATAACACAGCAAACCATTTGCCTTGTAAGTAGCTGACCCAGGACCAAAGGTGGTTTGAATCCCCACATCTCATATGGTCTCTCCCCCATGCCTGCCAGGAGCTATTTCTGAGCAGATAGCCAGGAGTAACCCCAGAGCACCGCCGGGAGTGGCCTATAAGCAAACAAGCAAAAAACAACAAAAAAATTCCTATCTAGAAGTTTTAGCTTTAAACTTCCAGGAGTATAGAGACCCTGGGAAGAGTTATATAACCAAAAATTTGGAATTGACCAGTGTTATAATACTAAGAAGAAATGTTGCTCAGGACAACAAAGAGCATATATTATGGTGGATGAAGTCAATGATGTTCATTTTACATACCACAATAAAATAAGCTATGGAGGAATGAGTTTCCAGAAAAAAATCGATTTTTGACATTAAATTATTTAAAATATCATAGTGAAATTTATAAGATTATCATGTTTTATCTCCAACGTCTATCCACATGGGTGTGTATTAATGTGTATTTGGTAGACACCTCTAACCCTATGTCTGTCTAATCAGTTTTGCACTTCATGCTTGCCTATGTTGTATATAATCTTTGTAATATATAACCCCTCCCCCGAGGACTTACAAATCCTCTTCTGTCCTCTCATCCAATCAATCCTGTTCCATTATCTTCCATATGTACAGTTGTATCCCCCATCCTATTTTTAAATATCCATAGTTGTAAATTATAGTAGATAAGTCTTCTTTGGGAACTGAGTTTAGGTTAGATATGAGTTTTGATTATAGAAATTGTTTAGCTTGTTATTTTTACCCCATATGCACCAGTAATATCATGTGGCATTGTTCCTTTGTGCATAGATACGCTAAAATGGGAAAATATATCATATAGGAAAAAGTTCTTATCTAATAGGATAGGAACTCATAAATTTTATACTACTCATAATTTTTATACTATATTCACCCTGAATATTTGTCATGGGGATCTACTTAGGCTTCAGTTGATCGGATAGCGATCATCCAACCCTTAACTTTGGATCCTCTCCTCAGAACTGACACAGATTTCTGCACCAGCACCAGGAATCAAACTCCTCACCCTGGGGGAGGCCCTAATGCTGCCCTGGCATGAACTTGCTCCAGGGTAGATGCATTTGACACCCAGGCAATGAGGAAACAGCAGCAACTTGCTCTAAGGGCAAGTTTCTCAGCCTTGATACCTAATGATAAAATGAAATCTTACCGCGAAACTCCAGCTTTGTCATAGGATCTGTGCAAACACCAAGATCTCTAATTATAGAAGCCTGACTGCAACAACGGCAGTTGAGTAAACTTTTCTTGGAACCAAGAAGAAAAACCTTGTGTTGCACCATTAGTATGACTGGCACCTGTATTCAATCTTATGACAGTAAGTTTCATGAGTAGACAAATCCTGTTTTTTAGGTCAATTTTATATTCTTTCTAATGTCCCCAGTGTTTGCTGTGCCTATGCAAAAATCAAAAACAAAAACAAACACCTACCTTGCACAAACACACTCAACCTTTATTTTTTAATTTTATTTATATCTTCTAGGTAGGGTTCAGACCTTTGTCATAGAACCTTGAGATATGAAATTCTTTGTTTTATCTCATATTTCTATGTTTTTCTATAAATTGAGAAAAAAGAAAAGTGAATGGGGCCCAGGAGACCAGTGGTCTCAGGTACATTGAATTGGAATAAATAGGGTCAGAACTAAATTCCCAAACCAAAACTAACAATAGAATACAAACTACAACAATCTAAAAGTAAAATGAACCTGTTACACTGGTAAAAGGGGACTAATTGCGGAATATGGGATACATGTGTCTTTGGTGGAGGGTTCAATACTTATGATGATAATGGCTCTAATTAATGTCTCTCTATGCCTGAAACATAACTAAGAAGGACTTGTAATTCGTAATGGTCTCAAAAAATTTTTTTGAGTCACCATATATATTGTTTTTTTTTTGTTTGTTTTTTTGGTTTTTGGGTCACACCCGGCAGTGCTCAGGGGTTACTCCTGGCTCCATGCTCAGAAATTGCTCCTGGCAGGCACGGGGGACCATATGGGGCACCGGGATTTGAACCGATGACCTTTTGCATGAAAGGCAAACGCCTTACCTCCATGCTATCTCCCGGGCCACCATATATATTGTGTGATGTATGATGAAAAATAGGAAAACTTAAAATACCGAGGACAGGAGCCGGAGCAGTGGCACAAGCAATCCTGGGTTTGCCTTGACTCTGGCTAGCCTAGGACGAACCACGGTTAGATCCCCTGGCGTCCATATGGTTCCCCAAGCCAGGAGCAATTTCTGAGTACATAGCCAAGAGTAACCCCTGAGTGTCACCAGTTGTGGCCCCAAAAAAGCCAAAAAAAAAAAAAAACCCAACAACTCATTAACTGAAGTATAATCTCTCTGACTCCCTCTTCCCTTCCTTATCTCAGCTTATATACAACATTCATTTTCTTCACTTGCCTCAAAATCCTTATTTTCTTATCTTATAACTAGATTTGTGGTTTTATTTAACTAATCTTTCAGATATTTAATTTGATGGTTTTACTAATCCAAGAAGCAAAAGGAATAAGGAAATCTTCCTCTCCTGTCAGATGAGTTAATTTCCATATATTTTTTGCGAGAGGGCTCTACTATATTGGTGACCTTTTTCTAAAAGGTTACAATAGAGAAATTAAGTCATATAATCACAAATAGACAAGTACAAATAACTATGATTTAAGGAAAGCAGTAATTTAATCAGTTTTTTCTTTTTTTCTATACAAATATTTTCTTAGCGCTCATCTAAGAAAAATTCCCAAACATTTTCAGTTTGGTTGCCTTTTAGAATTGACTCTTTCTTGAAAAATATTTTACAATTGTAATATACCTCAATTTATTAATTAACAGTAATTCATGATAGAAGCTAGGATTAATTGGTTAAATAGAATTCTCAAAATAAATGGTCTCTTCAAAGTTATCATTGCTTTGATATCATTGATGTTACCTATAGTAGAATGAAAATAATCGTGAGCTTATCATTTATAATTCTTGTCTTCTTTCAAAAGCCCCAAACATAAATTTTTGAGTGTATTTAATTTATAGAAGTAAACTAAATTTCATTTGAAATGGTTTTAGTGAAAAAGTATATGTAATTAATCAATGTAAGTTTATGTGAAAACTATAAGCTCATTAGCAATATTTCTTTATTTGTTTAAAAATATCTTAGACAGGGCCCGGGAGATAGCATGGAGGTAAGGCGTTTGCCTTTCATGCAAAAGATCATTGGTTCGAATCCCGGTGCCCCATATGGTCCCCCGTGCCTGCCAGGAGCAATTTCTGAGCATGGAGCCAGGAGTAACCCCTGAGCACTGCCGGGTGTGACCCAAAAACCAAAAAAAAAAAAAAAAAGAAAAATATCTTAGACAATATTATATTTAGAGTATACGAAAGGAAACAGTGAAATAAAAACTACTACACATGAAGTAAATTATCTTATCTTTGTTCAAAACAGTTTTGAATGAATATTAAGTTCTCTTGTATATTTTTAATTACACAACTATGGAGGACCTCTTTCATTAACTAAGAGATAACATTATTGATACCATATCCATAAAGTTTAAAAGAAGATGTTCTGAATTAGTTTGGAAAATAGGGATAGATAGATAGATAGATAGATAGATAGATAGATAGATAGATAGATAGATAGATAGATAGATAGATAGATAGATAGGTAGGTAGATAGATAGATAGATAGATAGATAGATAGATAGATAGATAGATAGATAGATAGATAGATAGATATAGATAAAGAATTGTTTTCCAGGTTACATGCTTGTAAGCTGGAAGTCATCACTTTTTCAACTATTAAGTTAGAATTTTTTACATTTACTTATATATTCCTTTAATATCTTCCTATCTATATAAGGCAAAATGTGTACTCATTTCCTTTTTAAATCTTATTTATCTTGTCAATTATATTAGCATTAGATTGTTTAGGACAACTTTTCTTTTTGAAACTTCAAAAAGTATTTTTTATACTTTTGTTTTGTTTTGTTTGGGTGGGCCACACCCATTTGATGCTCAGGGGTTACTCCTGGCTAGCGCTCAGAAATTGCCCCTGGCTTGGGGGGCCATATGGGACACCGGTGGATTGAACCACGGTCCTTTCTTGGCTAGCACTTGCAAGGTAGACACATTACTCTAGCGCCACCTCTCCACCCCAAAAAAGTACTTTTACTTTGTGATCATGTCATTATTTGATTAGTTATTATTCAAAATAAAACAGAAACTAAACAGGTGATAAAACATAACTTGAGAGACACAAACATTCTGTTTATTATGATCATCTATGTTTCTTCCAACTTCAACTACACAATGTTACAATTTTTAAATGTATGAATTCTGGAATTTTAACTTTAAGCAAAAATATAAGATACTATTATCAGTTTTTAACTACAAATAGTGGTGATGCCAATAAAATTACTATACATATTAAGAAAGTCAAGCAAAAATGCAGTACCTAATATATGCCTGATTATTGCACTAGATAATTATGTAATCTAGTGTACCAGTAATCAATATGCAAATACTTCCATAAGCAGATCTCCACAATTCAAGCAAAGGGATGCCTTGGTAATTTAGGTAAAAGGTACAAAAATGCCGAAGTACAAATATGAACTGTGAACAACCGCATTATCACCCGATTAGCAATTATTTTCAACTCTGTTTTGCTTTATTGCACATGGACAGTCTTTGACTAGTAGATTTGTTAATTCCTTGGCAAAAATCAAGTATAGAAGAACATTAGTATTTTCTCACAAACACCTTCAGATAATTGCTTTCTAATCCAAGCAATAGCTAACTATTAAGGTACAGTAAAATTTGAATTTGTTAGCAGCAATGTAGAAATATTTATTTAACCCAATTTCAAAACTAATACATTTTTACTAGTAACATGATGAATTTATTTTTGTGATTCTTCAAATGCAATGCATTACAAATTTTTACTTACACTGCACGATGAGCTGCACTAAGGCTTCTCTTGGTTTGACGTTAAATCCATTGTACTGGCTGGTCTGACATCTGTACATTCCTGACATTTCTCGTGACACATTCACAATCCTCAGTGTTCCATCATAACTCTCCATTTGCATTGACCCATCAGGCATTGCAACTTCTTTATCCGCTCTAGACCAAAGGATGATGGGTTTAGGTTTTCCAGTTACTTGACATTGAAGTTCTATTGTGTCTCCTTCTCTGGTGACCAAAGGTGATTTTTCCTGTGGAACAGTCAGATTGGGTGGAACTTGAAATGGGAAAAAGAAAATTTTTCAAGGTTAGTATAAATTGGTAAAGCATAAGCAAAACACATTTAATCACAAGGAAACAATGTCTGTTGGTTGAAGAAATATGACATTTCAGATGACAAAATTGTATAGATTCTATAAAATTATATACATATATATTTGTCTGTAATATATGCACAGAGCCACATTAAAAATATATTATTTACAAATAATTAAATATGTTCTGCATTTAGCAAAGCAATATTGCTGAAAGCAGATTTTAGTTTTTCAATCTTGTGCTTTCTATATTGCTATCACCCAACAGTGCTATAATAAAAGAATAAGGTAAGGATAAAATATAAGATTTAGCAGGCAAAGAATGAACACATAAAAGGAAAGGCTTTATGAGGGGTTGGGGTGTAGAATCTTATATAAAAGCAAAAGTCTAAACCAAACCTGATATAGAAAGTGGACAAATTGTTTTTTCAGCGGAAAAGAAGTATTGGATCAATTGTCACTCAATAACAATTCATGATATTTTTTTCATTTGGACTTTAGTATCTTTTAAATTTTATTTTATTCCAAAAATTTTATTTAGCACACATTTAATATTATAGTTTTTATACTTTTCTGTTTTACTCAAAAATTAATATTGAGCTAATATTAAAAAAATTCAATATCAAAATTTTAATTTTGTCAAAAAGTCCATTTCTGGGCCCAGAGCTATAACATAGTGGGTAGGGCATTTGCCTTGCAGTCATTCAACCCATGTTTGATCCCGTATGGGAAGCCTCCTCTGAAGCTGCCAAGAGTAATTTCTGGGTGTAATCCCTGAGCACAGCCAAGCATGACCCAAAAATAAAAACAAAAAAATGTCAATTTTCCAGTTACAACAAAGTATTTAGGAAACAATTAGAATAACCCCACTAAAAATGCTAAGCTGGAATATATACAGTGGGTTTAATGAAGAAAATATTGAAAAGATCATCCAATAAATTATTTTAAATTCGAGATCCTCTTTTGTCTACACATATTTATATACTCAAATCTACCTATGAAATAGAATGTATCTAAAAGCCCTGTCTATACAGAAAGTTCTGAATAAAATTAACGAAAATGTGCTAAAAATATATGAGCAATTATTTTCTTGTAATAAATGTCAGATGTTCTATCTAGAGATAAAAGTTCATATAGATAAAAGCAATGGTCTTTCTAGAATTACTGTGCTCTACTGTCCAGATATAAGCAATTCTCCTTGCATTCTTGTGCTATAGTGCCCAGAAGCAACACTAACATAATTAAATCTTAAATTTTTTGATGACATACATAAACCCAAACCTCAAACCTGCACGCTTTGTCTCTATGATTGATAGTCCTAAATCTCTAGCCCTAGATGTTGAATTCTTTTAACTTACATCAGAATGCTATCTCGCTAACAGCACATTGAGAAAAATTCGAGTACATATAGTAAGATAATTACTTGATATTTGTGTATGTCCATGTAAATTATTTCATTTAATTCCTTCATTTATTTTGTTTATATATTTATATAGGTTTTTAAAACCTATATGATGCAGACAACAAAATGAAAATTTACAGAATATTAACCTCCATCCTTGTCTTTAAGTAGATTGTAGGAATTGACTTAACAAAACATAAATTTTAAATGATTGTATTTTAAAAGCCTCCGGATAAGAAAATAGTTACTTTATTGTAAATGTAAACAATTAAAATTTCTAAGGTAAGTTATTCTATCTGACATGAATCACAAATAAGTGATGCTGAAATCTTATAACATCAGAATTTGAAAGAAGTGGGCGTATTTATTTACCCTTCAGGAAAAAAGACACAGAAAACAGCAATAATCTCAGTGCTTAACATGAACTCCATCTATACTGTGACCCAGAGAGTTATTTTATATTTCTATTTCATTTCCTTGATATTACTTAAGATAGAATATTTAATAATAAAAATGAATAATAAGAGTATTAACAATAAGAGATGATGAATTCTTCTGTTTGACAAAATTTGAATTGGCAATTTTAATTGATAACAGGTGGTAAAGGTAGAAATATGAGTTTTGAAGCAAGGTCTAATAAACTTTCCTGTAATGAAGGAGGAATTTGATCTAACACACTATTTTCAGCCTTCCATATACTACCATACCATGACTAGATACAAACTGAAACAGTTTCTCTGCCCATGCTGAATGGTAACTGTCTCACAGATAATAGGAAGTAATATAAAGATGTAATATAAAGTGATAAATGACATGTTACCTACACATTTTCAAATAAATCTTATTAAACTTAAATAGCTACATTGGTATGTTAGAGTTTTTCCTATATATGTTGAAATTTTACAAAAAAGAAAAAATAAAATTTTAGCATGGAGGTAAGGTGTTTGCCTTTCATGCAAAAGGTCATCGGTTCAAATCCCGGTGCCCCATATTGTCCCCCGTGCCTGCCAGGAGCAATTTCTGAGCATGGAGCCAGGAGTAACCCCTGAGCGCTGCCGGGTGTGACCCAAAAACCAAAAATAAATAAATAAATAAACAAATAAATATAATAGATGATGAATCAATGATTATTTAATGAACTGTTAATGGACTATGTGATTTGAAATAGTCAAAACATATATCTTCTAAAATAGAACATAATCTTTAAAATATTTAATCACTCCTGCGCATTAAGATCACTTATGAAATGTCTAACACATTGCACTTCAAAGTGTTCAAATTTTACTGATGCTCTGAATACAGGAGAAAACAACCAGTTAAGTAGGAATTGTGCTTAAAGAAAATGTACTTTAGCAGGATGTGCAAGGATGTTACAGTAGAGCATTCTAAATATCCTTAAACAGCTTCATTTTTGCTTAGCATGCTTAATAGTTTAAAAATATTTCTGTAGATTTTTGCTTTAACAAGTCATGCAGATTTTTATTGGCTTAATATAAGGTAGTTATCAGAAATTTGAGAGTAAAAATGCTTTGCATGCCTGGGACCCTAATTAGATCACGTGAGCCTCCCATAGACACTGATATTCCCTCTTATCATAAGGTCCAATTTCAACCTGGTCTTGTGACTATGTGAATAAATTATGCAATTTTTACCAAAAACAACATTTAACCATTTTCTGTGACTTCCATAAAACTCTTCATATATTAAAGTAAGAATTAAATTTTCCTTTAGGGCTTTTGATCAAGGAATTATAAATACTCAAAAGTTTTCTAGATTAAATTCCCTAGAATTTTATACTCTTCGATAATTTTACCATGTATTTTTCTATTAGTATACATCACTTCTTATTCTTAATTTATTACATATAATTATTAAACAAATATATATATTCCAACTTTATTTTATGGTCTGTTCAAGTTTCCAGTCTACTGTAGTCTTTATACTTGGAAGCCTATTTTTCAAATTTCCAATTATAAGCATTATTTTTAACTTAGCTTATCAACTTTTAACTTTTTAACTTTAACTTATCAACCCACTTCATTTGCTAGTTAAAACCAAAGTATATTTTATTTATTTAGCTACTTTTGCCCACCACTACATCAACTGCTTTGATTCCTATATTAATAATAGATATGTCTATTTTTATGACTATTTAACAGATTTCTTAGTAGAAGTCATTTTATTTTCTTCTGGTACTGTTTTTGCTAGTTTTTGTAATTGCCCTAAATACCCCTGCTATCATGTTATACTTCTATAAGCATAAATATAATTTTATTAACATTACTTAAAACTGCCATATTTATTGAGTGTCCATCATGAAATTGCTTATTTAGAAATGCTTCACTTGAAAATAACCTGACAAATTTAAGTAAATAATGGTAGGGTTACACTAAGAATAAATATAAGGCAATCTTTCAAAATTTTGACATAATAGGACATGATTTATTAATAGACACGTTAAAAAAATAAATGTTAGTGAATAGTGTGAATAGATATAACAATAAAAACAAAAAATTCTACTGATCAATATGAATAGCAATAATACATAATATTATAAAAACACATGTCAATTAATGTTAATGAAGAGTTTGATGGTGACAATATATGATTCATTTTTATTGTCATTATCCAGCATACTGATTAAATGTTAAATTAGTGCTGACATATTACAGGAGACAAGAAGTCCAAAGAAGTTAAAATGTTAACACTATTTTTAATGCTCAATTAATAAAAATTTCACTGCTTAATAAAACAAGTGTAGCCTGCTAGACAACATAATATAAGATAGATATGTTCCTCATTCACCTGCAGTAAACAAATAAACCTTAATGCACTTCAACAGTTTTTCTGGTTTCTGTGCAGCTATCTGCTGCACTGCTCTCTTGTAGTATAATCTGTTGCCTCTTGGTAGGTTTTTCATGAAAAAATGACCACTTTGGGGTTAGGTTTGCAACTAATTGAAAAGTAATTGCCTTGGATTTGATACCTGCCCTTCAGAAATATTACCACTTTTCAATTAGTTGCTCATAAATTGGGCTTACTCTTCCTAACCTATTTTTATGGAGAGCACATTAACCTGTACTCCTGATTCTGCCATATTTTCTCTTATGTCTTAGTCCTACCCTGAGCTACCAGTGTCTTACTCGTTTGAAGTCTATTAATCAGCGCAATTTAAAAGTGATTAAATAATGGAGAAAAGAAAATGACAGAAAGGAAAACCAAATAGTAAAAAAAAAAAAGCAAAAGTTATGAATAAGACTGACAGTTCTAAAGACTGAGTCTACTCTGTATGTTGAAGATGCAGAACCAGTGTGTGTTCAAACCCTTGCACCACAAAGTCCCTTGAATACTTCTGGGAATGATTTCTAAGTTGAGATCTAGGTCCAGTTACTGCCAGGTGTAAACCTCACCTGCGCAAAAAGATTACTAGGACTTATTAAATAGTTCAAAGTCATGAACCGGTTCCTCCGGAAGTTAGTGGCTCATAAATTGTCTAGGATGATCCTGGTGGTTACTAGTACTGCAAATATTTTTATCACTGAGAATGATGTTAGGGATCCTAAGCACTGCTGAGCAAGTTACCTAAAGCTATAAAAATTATAGTAACAATTACAATATTATTAGATCTTTAATAGCTGAAAATAGCAATGAAAAGTAGCAATTTTATAACTTGTGGCCCATGCAAGTATCAGGATCTGTAGTAAAGTATATAAGGGCAGATTTCCGATATAGGTCTTGTGCGTATGTGTGTGTGTGTGTCTTAGAATGGACAAAGAATTGAATGGAAAAGTTACAGAAGAGGCTCTTGCAAAGTTAAAAATAGGCTCTTACAGCTTTTTTTTTAATTTAAATATCTGGATAGATATGTTATAAATTGAAACAGTTCAAAGCACCAATTTGAGGATATTGTATTTAATTTTGTCATGTTGAATTTGTATTTTATCAAAATTTTCATTGTAAATTTATTAAGCCTGTGAAATCTATAATAGTAACAAACCTTGGATGTTTGTATGCATGTATGTCTTGCAATGGACAAAGAATGAAATGGAAAAATTAAAGAAGAGGCTCTTGTAAAGTTAAAATTAATCTCTTGCAGCTTTTCTTTTCTTTTTTTTAATTTAAAGATCTGGATAGATATGTACTAAATTCAAACAGTGCAAAGCATCAATTTGAGGATATGATATTTAATTTTGTTATGTTGGATTTGTATTTTTCTTGGAGCAACTACTTTTTCTAAACTTAAATCACAATAGTAATATCAAAATTGCCAAGGAGTTGTAAATTTATTAAACCTGTGAAATCTATAATAGTAACAAACCTACTAGAAAATTACTCTCCTAATAAAAAGTACAGGTATATTCTCTGACATAAGATCTATACACTGCCTTTTAATTTCTCTGATCCGAAATGTTATTATAGAAGCTGTTATATGCTGAGAAACCCAAAAAGTGTTGTATGACACCAAAGATGTTCATTCCAAACATAAATAACTAAACAGTTCATTTGAATAATCTGGTTTTCTATCAACTTTTCCATTGTATCACAAACTGTGAACTATAACAGGTTCAGAGGAGAGAATTTTAATTTCTATATTGAGAAAGAAGCTAAGAATACTTAATATTTAGTTTTTACTTACTAACAACTTTTCCCATCATAGTAGTTCAGGGTAAGGATTGTCATCCAAACAGTAGGTGTGAAAATACAGGCTTTTTGAAACAGATATCAGTGTTAAATACACCCATAGTTTAAAGCATAGATATGTTCAAAATTTAATTGCAGTACATTGATATAATTATAAGATATATATCTTGTAATATAAAAGTAATTTCTGAATATGAAGAGAAAAAATTCAGTAGATAAAAATTATAGTTTGAATGATGTATAAATAATTATGTTATAATATTTATTTATGATTCTTGAGAATTCATAACACAATTGCACTTAAGTGAAAATTACTATAGCTACATTTTACTTCTCTGAATTTTATGATTTGTGAACTTCTGAGACTACAAGTTAGCAATATCCTTATTCCAAATTATGAGCCTAAACAGTAATAGAGAATGCTCAACTAGCACCAAACATAAACTAATAAATCCTTTAATTGCACCATGGAGAGATAAAAATCACTTCAAATTGACATGTATTGATTTAAGTTTTGATGAATCTATTTGCCTCTATGCTATAGTAACTAATATGAAGTAAAATTGTGCCTGTATAGAGACAAGAAATGGTGGTAGGTAGAAGATTGGGAACACAGGTGAATTGAAGATCTTTTACTGGTGGTCAATTGGTGTTTAAATATTTAATACCTGAGACAACTGTATTATGAATAAATTGGTAAATCAAAGTGTTAAAATAAAAATTAGAAAATAAAACTTGACCTGTCACAGGAAAAGCCTTTGCTTCTTGATGGCCTTTTGTATTATAATGACCTCCACATTATTTTATAGATTCTTTTCTTAGGGAATCTACCTTCTCTAGATGACACCTTATTTTCTACACCTACGTGCTGCCTTATTTTCTTCATGTGCAAAGAGCTCAAATTTGCATCTCAAAGGGATACATTTTTCCTGCCATTGGTCTACTACAGGCTAAGGAATTTCCTCTATATTTATCTAAACTCATTACCAGGGTTCCTCAATTTATTTTTTACAATACTTTAATAGAATTAATTGCCCATACATGTTTATTTCTGGGCTCTCAGTTCTATTCTGTTGAGTTAAGTGTCTGCTTTTATTTTTAATTTTGATTTTAGAGCTAATCCCAGCACTGCTCAGGGTATACTCCTGACGCTGAGATCAAGGATTGCTCCTGGGGGAACTAGCATGGGTTAAATCGAAATTACCTGTGCAAAAGGCAAGCACCCTATCCACTATAGTATTTCTCCAGGCCTGATATCTGCTTTTTATATAATACTATATCATTTTAATTAGTATTCATTTGTAAGATAATTTAAAATCAGGGCACATGTCTACAACATTTTTTGGTTAGAATTATAATTCATACATCAGGGGTTCCAAGTTAGAATTTATTTTTCTCTATTTATGAGAAAAATGCCATTTGATTTTGATAAAATTGAACTAAATTGTTTTAGGTTAAATGATTATTCTAACAATATTAGTTTCCCCCCAAAAATCAACCCAAAAAGACTTGCTGGAATATTGAAAATTTACAATATTATAAAAGTTGCTAATAGTTACTAAAAACAATTTCTCTTGATAAAATTGAGAGAAAATATATTATACCTCATATAGATGAGGTATAAATCATACCTCATATATTAAGAAATTCTATTGTTACTGTTAAAATATATGTAAAATTTTTCTATATATATTTTAATATAACAATGGATTACTTTGTATAGTATTATTAAAGTATTTTATATAGTACTTTATATATAATTTATTATTATATGTTAATATAATATGTATTATCATATATAAATATTATATATAGTACTTTATGTAATGTGTATTTTGATGCTGCACTTTCTTTTGGATTTTATTCTCCTTATAAATTAATTGGAAAAATCTAATAGTCTAAGTTATCTGTTCATATAGCATTTTTGTAATTTCTGAGATAATATTTCTTGAAAGTCCGGCATTTCATCATTTATATATGTTTAGTTCCTTAGGTTGAAATCTCATTACTTGTTTTCCATATTACCTATCAAACATTATTAATCAACAGTGATTTTGTGACAATGTATCTATTCAATTTAGGTAAGGTTTTTGGTCTGTTTAACATAGTTGGTTAACTTCCAAGTACTTTTCTTTATCCTTCTCTCCTGGAAATAACAGTATACATTCAATGATTTTCTGTTCATTTAAGATAATTTTAATTTTTTGTTCTCTTATGACTTTTCTGATTTCTATATCTTTAGTTCCTCCACCTCTTTGAATTACTGTGTACAGTACATGCTAAAATGTACGTGCTTATTATTTTATTTATTTTTGAAGCTTGAACATAGCATAACTTTTATTTTTTTGGTGTTTGGGTCACACCCGGCAGTACTCAGGGGTCACTCCTGGCTCCATGCTCAGAAATTGCTCCTGGCAGGCATGGGGGGCCATTTTAAAGAATTTTATTAGTTTTATCTTTTCTTGACTAATTGAAGAAGCACCAGTCGATATGATCAAAATAAGAAAAATATTGCAAGTAAGCGCCTTTTGATTTTCTAGTTCTTAATTATAAAATAGCATATGAACTTCAAAACAATGCAATTTTTGTGTATAGAACTCTTAGCACCTCTGTTTGTTTGTTTGGTTTTGATTTTTAGGCCACACCTCGTGGCGCCCAGGGGTTACTCCTGGCTTTCTGTTCAGAAATAGCTCCAGCAGGCACAGGGAACCATATGAGATGCCAGGATTCAAACCACCTTTGGTCCTGGGTCAGCTGCTTGTAAGGCAAATCAACTACCGCTGTGTTATCTCTCCGGCCCCAACTCTTAGCAATTTTTTAAACAAATTATTAAAAAAAAAGGCAATAGTCTTTTATTAAGTTAGAACTCCTAAATATAAGTAGAAAGCCCAAGTGGAATCAGATTTTAATTAGGTTTTGGTAATGATACAGGAATATGAAATATTGGAAGTATTTGTAGTATTGAGTAAATTGTCCATGTTACAGCTTCACTCACTAGCAGTAAAGAAAAAGCTCTAACAAAGAATGTCCATGTAGCATGTAAATTGAAATTTCAATAATTTAGCCTATGGTAAACCACATATAAAGAAATAAATATATTTAAATTATCTATTCCTTTTGTTGATAAGCATAAAAGTTTCTATTATCACACTCTGGAAATAAAATTATTCTGTTTGGTCAGGATTTGTTTTGCTTTGTTTTGTTTTGTGTGTTTTTTTTTTTTTGCACACTGACATTTTTTATTAGCTTACTTAAAGTAAATCATGATTCCAATAAAATAAAATTAACTACCATTTATAAATTCTGCAATAAAAATGAAGAAAATACATATTTAAAAAAGTTAAGATGAAAATGAAATGTCATGGTACTTGCATTTTGAACCTCTTAGGGGAAATATTCATGTAAATATATACACAATACTTATTTTTTAAAGAACTGTAGAAAATCGTATTACAATTGCATTTATAGTTTTTTGAACCCTTAGGAATCCTGGGGTGTAACAATTCTGGAAGGTTTAGTATTAGAAGATGGAGGACATGCAGTGCTTTTCAATGAGGAAAAAGATTTGGCAAGCAACAGTTGTTACTGTTCCAACTTCCCTCTCCCAGCAGGTGTTGCTATGGCATAAGAATAGTCTCAGAGGGATTCAAAATAGCCCAAAGTGTAAGATGAAAGAATAAAATAGAAAATCATTCTCTGAGTGACATTCATACTTTTCCTGCTATACAAACTACAAGACCAGCTGGAAATAAACACAGGTTCTATCCTTGTTGCCTCATAAAACATTAAGTGAATGGAGCTTTTTGGCTAAGGTTATTTATGTAGCATTTGGTTAAGTTTTGTTTTGAATACTTTGAATTGTTATTATTGTCACATAATTTTGTTTTCAATCTTGAGCTCCTAGTAAAATATTTTTGAGAATAATTTAAATAAATATTTATAAATAAGCATTTATACATGAGAAAATATTCTAGTTAGCATTTGGAAAAAGAGAAGGAACACATACCTCTTTTTTCTACTTTAAACATTTTTCTTCTTTCCTGACAGATGTATTTTTATACACTGAAGTATAATAAGGAATGTTTGTTACTGATAAGTAGATTCTCACATGGCAAAAAAAAACCTTTTGTTTGTGTTTTGGATTTTAGGTGGTGACTTTTGGTGGTGTTCAAGAGCTCTGTGCTCAGAAATCTCTCCTAACAGGCTCAGGGGGCCATGTGGGATGTCAGGATTCAAACCGCCATCCGTTCTGGATTGGCTGTATGCAAGGCAAACACCCTACCACTGTACTATCTCGCTGGCCTCACGGAAAAATTTTTTGAAACAATTATAGCAAGAGAAATTAATTATAGTCGATAATTCAATTATACCAACTCATTTAGACATCTAGACTGGAGGTTTGAAGGATATGGTGTAAAACATTTATTTATTTTATATATAAAAAAAGGTGGGGACGGAGAGATAGCATGGAGGTAAGGCATTTGCCTTGCATGCAGAAGGTCGATGGCTCAAAACCTGGGACCCGATATGTCCCCTGAGCCTGCTGGGAGTGATTTCTGAGCATAGAGCCAGGAATAGCCTCTGAACACTGCGGGGTGTGACCCAAAAAACAAAATAAAAGTAAATAAAAAATAAAAATAAAAAGCTAACTTATTTAAGAAACATTTTATTTCCATTTATTGAAATAAGAATAGAAATATTTTGAGTCAAAATATGAAGTAATGGATTAATTTATTTAAGAACAAAAAGTAATACATAATCATTTCTGAAAAACTGGGGACCTATCTTTTTAGAATGCTCAAATGCTCAAAAGTTCTATTTACCTTTGTTGTTTTATTTTATTTATTTATTTATTTGGTTTTATTTTAATAGTGTAGAGTAAAGCTAAAAAAAGTAAACAAGCATAAGTAACTGTAAAAGTTGAATATTATATTCTCAATGTCTTATTATACAAGCTAAAAGATACACGGCTCAGGGGCCCGGGAGATAGCATGGAGGTAAGGCGTTTGCCTTTCATGCAAAAGGTCATCGGTTCGAATCCCGGTGCCCCATATGGTCCCCTGTGCTTGCCAGGAGCAATTTCTGAGCATGGAGCCAGGAATAACCCCTGAGCACTGCCGGGTGTGACCCAAAAAAAACCAAAAAAAAAAAAAAAAGATACAAGGCTCAGGTAAATTCTTAGAATTTCTATAATTCATATTTATGTTCTCTTTTTTTTGGTTTTTGGGCCACACCCGGTGACGCTCAGGGGTTACTCCTGGCTATTCTCTCAGAAGTCACTCCTGGAAGGCACGGGGGACCACATGGGGAACCAGGGGATCGAACCATGGTCCGTCCTAGGTTAGCGCAGGCACCTTACCTCCAGCGCCACCGCCCAGCCCCAATATTTATGTTCTTACATACTTCTTAAAAATAGTGCCATATTTAATTATATACTTGATGTATAAATTACACTTCCTAATTAACAGCAGTCTTATATAAAAGCAGAACTATGTGTACAAAGACTTTTCCTTACATTAGAGATAATACCAATATTTATTTAGCATATATATATACATATATATATATACACACTATAAAATCTTTATTTGGGACCGAAGAGATAGCATGGAGGTAAGGTGTTTGCCTTTCATGCAGATGGTCAGTGGTTTGAATTCCGGCATCCCATATAGTTCCCTGAGCCTGCCAGGAGCAATTTGTGAGCATACAGTCAGGAGGAATTCCTGAGCATGGTCGGGTTTTACCCAAAAACCAAAAAAATAAATCTTTATTTAAGTGCCATGATTATATTTTAATCCATTCAATATGGAAAACATCCTTAAGATTAATATTGTTAAAGGGATAAAACTATTCATTGATAATCCTCAAAATATACTATTCATTATGGGAGTTGATAAATCGGAATGATGTTTAGTAACTAGCAATGAGTCAAATTATTTTAAGTCAAGTTATAAGAAATTTAATATATATATATACATAAAGATATGCTAAAGGTATTTAAAATGTTAATGTAAGAAAATTGGCTAATATTTAATGTTTTAATCCAATCACTAGTTGTAAGATGTTAGATTATATGAATTTTCTTATCACTAAATATGAATTTAAAAATAAGTTGGAACAATGGAAATAAGAACATCCTATAACACTACAGTAATACAAGTTATATAATGTACTTGTGAAAAATAGACTCATTTCTGACAGTCCTGATTCAACTCCTATGTCTACCATTTACTAGATTTATGACCTGGGAAATTATTTAATTTTCATTATTTGTATTTGACCTAATGAAAGTGAATATAATAGTACCTTCTCTTTCTGTAAATAGATTAATATTGTTAATTTTTATATAAAAAATCTTGTGTACAAGATTTAGTACAAACAGCATGTTACATTTTCTTACCAATATAAATAATTTTACATGAATAATTATAGTTTACTGTTATACACAATATAGAATAGCAATATTGTTTTATTCATCCCAAAGAATGGTTGAATATTGAGGGTAAGGACATAAATGGTCAAACAAGCATCACATGTATATATACAAGTATATATATATATATATATATATGATTTATATAAACAATTGTCAATGTCAGTTATGTCAGAGCTGTACATGCATCTCAGATAAAGGATACTATTTGAAGAAATAACATTTTGAAAATAACACAAATATTTTTTATCTGAACAGTCAGCGATATCTCCCAGTGTCAGTCATAGAATAACGGCTGAATTTGTATGGCATTAAGACATAATAATTACATCTCCCTGTTTAAGTATTTTCATAAGGTAGCACCTAATACAGATAATCCAGCTCTTATTCCAATCCTACAACAAAATGAGAATTGAACATTCCTAAATATATCTATTCCCTCCCTTACAAGGTTGACAAAATGTCAGCTCTGTCTATTTCCACAAAGGTCAGTGTGTTGTCATGAAAACCAACGACCAGCAAGCAAAATAGGAGCTGTCTGATAATAATAATTATGTGATTTTTATCCTATGAATGAATGAATTATAACTGAAGAACAGGTTAAGCTATAATTTTGTGTCAAATGCATTTATAAAAGCATTAGAAAAGAAATATATTTTAAGGCAATCCATAATTTATTTACTTTTCAGAGCTACTATTGCTCACAGTGGTAAGTTGTTCAATGTAGAATGGCTACAAAATCACTTTACTGCTATAATAAAAAGACCATTCCTTTCTTACAGAATACATGTGACACAGGCCTTTTATAAATGGTCACTCTGGATAATGTCCTTGGTTTACAAATTCATTAATTATACCACTGATTGTGTAACATTGAATATGTCTCTTCCTGTGGAAATGGATATTATTGCTATTTTAATAAACATCATACCATAAAATAGCTCTTGCTCTTTTAGGCTTTGTCAAGAGCAAAATGAAACAACTGGTGAACATTGTGTTCCATTAGCAGACCTAGTCCACATGTTCCTTTGAGCAAATGATGCTTAATTAGCAGATCTGCTAACAGATAACTGAACAGTTAGAAATAAAAAGAGCAGGATATTCTTAGAATACATGCAGATTTTATTAGCAAATATTCTACCAATGCCTGATTGCATTTTATGATTCGAAGTTATGAGCGTATCAATCAGTATTTAGAAGTGTAGAATGTTATAATAAAAATAGACTTGATTTTAAAATCACATAAAATATCATATAATGCCATTGGTTGTAATGACATGTAACTAATTCTAAGTGAATGTGCAGTAATAAAGTTTTTTTTATTAATGCAGTTTTACATTGTATATTTCTTTTTTGTTTGTTTTTTTTTCTTTCTTTTTCTTTTTTCTTTTTTTTTCTTTTTTTTTTTTTTCGTTTTTGGGTCACACCCGGCAGTGCTCATGGGTTACTCCTGGCTCTCCGCTCAGAAATCACTCCTGCCAGGCTCAGGGGACCATATGGGATGCTGGGATTCAAACCACCGACCTTCTGAATGCAAGACAAACGCCTTCCCAACATGCTATCTATCTTTCTGACCCCTGCAATTTATTTCTAAACAAGGATATTTTTGTTTAAATTTTAACTAATATAATTTGTTTATATGTATTGTTTAAACAGATTTGAATAAAGGGGATGATTTATGTGTCATTTATAGAGGTTCATAATTCATACTCAATAAATTTCATTTTGAGCACATTTTTGATATAGACACTTGAACTGTTTTATTTTGTTATTCCTAGCTCATATTTATAAAGTACCAATATATTTGATTTTGCATATAAAACTGTTTTATAAAATTTACAATGCTATATTTAGTTTAATTATTTTACTGAGCCATTATTATCAACAGATATGTTTAAAACTTTTGGAATTCTTGTTGTTTTGTTTTGTTTTGGGGCCATATCTGGCAGTGATCAGGGGTTACTCCTGACTTTGCACTCAGAAATCACTCCTGATAGGACCATAAGGAACGCAGGCAATCAAACACTGGTCCATCCCAGGTTGACAGTGCACAAGGCAAATACCCTACCACTGCGCTATCTCTCTGGCCTAGAACTTTTAGAATTCTGACTGATTTACCACTCATTTTCTTCAGTGCTTGAGAAGAATGTGCTTTTCCCTATTCTTCCCTTGCCCCGCAAATTATTGTCATGTGCCATTTAAGTTTTAGATCTTGAACCTTAATTGCCTCTCACTTTCACCCAATTTGACTTTCAGTCTACCATTTGTATTTGGGGTAACATTGGGGTAATGCGTGGTAACAATCAAGGTTTATTCCTGGCTCTGTGTTTTGGGATCACTTCTGGCAGGGTTTGACATACCATGACACTGCCAGATAGTGAACCCAAGTTAGTCATATGCAAAGAAAGTGCCTTACATATCATATTTTCTTTAATCAAATAAAAACATATATAATGGTGACTTAAGATTTCTGAGACTAATTCACTTACTGCAACAAAACATTCTTCACAATTCACCCCTAAACTCTAAATTCTTATTTATTCAGTTCATTTTACAGTGAGGATGTGCTTTGTACAAAAATAAAAGTTATTGTTTGATTGGGGATCAAAATATGATGTGCTCATGGTTTATTTTTGGTTCTTCCCTCAAGTATGACACCTATTAGGTTCAGGGGACCAGATGGGTGCTGAAGTTAGCCCTGGTGCATGGCAAATGTCCTTCCCACTGTAGTAGTGTGCAGTCCCCAGAATCTAAATCTTGTAATCAGAACTGGCCTACAAATATTCATCTAAATCTCAAAAGAGAGGCATAACTATCAGGAAAAAAGTCAAGTATGTACTGCCTTACAGCTGATTGCATTGAGATCCATTGAGGGAGATAAATCATATCCTTATCTTGCTGAAGCCCTACAATTACAACTGCAACCATACCAATGTCCAAGATTCACTGCTACCCACTTATCTCTGCTGATTTCTAGCCACCCAGAACCTTCAGTTATGCGGTTTTGTGTCTGACATCCCCAATGACAGTTTGAAGCCAGGATGGGTTGCCTTTTCCCTCGGCATAAGTAATTCCAGAAGCCCTAGTAACCAGCCCCTTGATGCAGAAACTTCCGCTAGAAGTGGTCAACTCCATAGACTCATCTAATTTTTCATAGAGAGGCACACTGGCAGGAAAAACTTAACGACATACGAGCCTTTCAGCTGGTGCTCTGATGCCCTGCAGAGGGACCCAGTAATGACATCAGCCCAGATTCTCAAAATTGTGGTCCTTGCAGCCTTACCAGGCATGCAGCAACCCATAATTTTAATACTGATTTCCCAATAGGAATAGACCAAATTAGATGTGAAATTATCACTGAAACCACATAAGCTCAACAACAACAACAACAACAAAAATAACAAAATGTTCACCTACCAATACAGCTTAGTAGGTCTTCCAAAAATGAATGACCACATTGTGTTATAATGTGGTCATAATTGTGACATAATGACCAAAGAGATTGGGAAACTGAGGACAAGAGTGAAGGGAACTTTATACTAGTGGTAGGATTGGTCTTGAAATATTGAATGACAAAACTAACTGATTTATAGAAAACTCTATATAACCATGTCTAAAATAATTTAATAACAAAATTAAAAATGGCCTACATGCAAAATTTTCTTCTAGCTTAGTATAGATGATACATCAAAAGTCGCTCATATTTTATAAAATTCCCTATAAAATATACAAATTTTACCTACCTCAATAATTTCTTAGTGATTCAATGAAATACAAACTTCATAATCTTTTAAAAGGCAACTTGTATATAATAAATCCTTCAATTACTTTATATTATATTTTATACTAGGGATCTTATATCAGCAATGATTTAATTTCAAATTGTTCAGCACATAGTACTGCTTTATTGTGGTTATGTGTGTGTTGACTAAGTTGCATGGCTATTGAATTTTCACCCAAACCCTAGATCTACTCTTCTTATGAAACTATTACAAGCCAATGTATTCCTACATTGATTTGAGGGAGAGGATTTTTAACTAACATAACATTGAAAGGGATTTTCCTTAGTAAAATTCCATTCAAGTTATATATATATATATATATATATATATATATATATATATATATATATATATATATATATATAAGAAAAAAGTAAAGATTATCTATCTGGAATAGGCTGTTACATTGGCAAATGGGATATATCTACCTATAAATCTTTAAAAAAAACATTTTCAGAAATTAGGAGAATATTGGTTCTACAATTAACAATTGATAGGTCATATAATCCAATTAGATTGTAACTTAAATCCTTGGGAGACTATTTTGTGGATCATTCTCAGTAGTGTTTGGTCCTATTCCCAGTGTAGAAGATCACACACTACAGTGCTGAGGACCATGCTGTACTATGGATTAAACCAGGAGCTTTAGCATGTAAAGATTGTGAACATCCCTGTAAGACATCATTTAGTCCTTTTTGACTAATTTTGGTAATTTCCTAAGTATTGCTTACTGGTCAAATGGTTCAACTGGTATTTAAATAATTTGAAATATTCTGATACGCATTTAAAGAGATGAGAGGATATCAGAATCAACTGAAATAATAAAATAGTCATTTTATGATGAAAGAGCATTTTATAGCAAGCTGGAAACTCATATAATGAATTTGGAATTTGAAACTGCAAGATGAAATTAGATGTGGCAACAAGAAGTATGTAATTCACTGAATAATTAGGCCCAATTTTTTATCACTGTAAATGTAAGGCACTGCTATAAGTGATCTTTAATTTAAAAATGTATGCCAATAATAAAAATATTTAGGAATAATTTTAAATAAGTTTAGAATATTGAAATTTGGGAAACCTGCCAGTAATCTTTTATTTTTAAATATTAACCATTAACATCACTAGTAACATTGTACTTTGAAGTCTAATTTATTTTTTAATTATAAATTATTTATTTATTTATTTATTTTGGTTTTGGGGCCATGCCCGGTGGTGCTCGGGGATACTCCTGGCTGTTTGCTCAGAAATAGCTCCTGGTAGACACGGGGGACCATAAGGGACACTGGGATTCAAACCAACCACCTTTGGTCCTGGATCAGCTGCTTGCAAGGCAAACACTGCTGTGCTATCTCTCCGAGCCCCTATTTGTTGTTTTTTAATTTAATTAATTTATTTATGGTTTTGGGGCCACAACCAGTGGTGCACAAGGGGTTGGTTGCAACTGGTTCTGCACTCAGAAATCACTCCTTGCAGGCTCGGGGGACTAGGGATTAAACCTGGGTCTGACCAACACTGGCAAGGCAAACACTCTACTGTTGCATTATTTCTCCAGCTCCTATAAATAATTATTTGGCCTCAGAAATGTTATAATAAAGTGAAATAATTAAGATAATATTTCTTAAAACCCATTGATGAGTAAGATTATTCTGTGTCTATCTCTCTCCCTCTGACCTATTTCATTCAACATAATAGATTTTATGTACATCCACCTATAGAAAAATTTCATGACTTCATCTCTCCTAACAGCTGCATAATATTCCACTGTGTATATATGATCATGGGTATTATTTTAATAATGCCCAGAGACAATAGCGATGAGGGCTGAAAAGACCAGCTCACAATATGAAGCTCACCACAAAAGAATGGTGAGCGCAATTAGAAAAATAACTACACTAGAAACTATCAGGACAATCTTAATGAGTGAGAGAAGTGGAACATCTTTTTGAATAAAGGCAGGAATTGGAAAAAAAGAAAGGGGGAATTGGAAAAAAGGAAAGGGAGGCATTAGTGATGAGAATGTTGCACTGGTGAAGGGGGGCGTTGTATTTATGACTGAAACCTAACTACAATTATGCTTGTAATCATGGCACTTAAATAGTTTATAAAAATTAAGATAGTAAAAATTACATTGAAACTTTTACAATTAAAAATTTACTTATGAAATAATTTGGTGGAGGAAAAATTTCTTCTTCTAATGACAGATATAATTTGTTTTCAAACTGTGGAAAAAGTTATTTTTCTTTACTTAACTTCTATTATCCATTCATCTTGATTTTTAAAAATGTTTTTCAAGGTTTCTGACTATTCCTCCATCTTCGAAATTATTTTTCTTACTTTATCTTTCCTTCTTAAATTCAACAAGCCCTAATTAAAGCAGCTGCTTTTCAAATCTATGTTAATTCTGCCATTTTTCTGATCATCAAGCTTGATTTTTCTATTGGTCATCAGAAAAACAAGATGTTTATCAGTCTCTCAACTACCAATAAATCCAAATCAAGTTTTCTTTTTTAAGTATTTACCACAATTTAAAATTATTCATTCAGAATGTGCATAATCTGTCCAACCAAGGAACAACAGTTTGGTAATCAGTGCCAGAAAGATCTAGGGGGCCGGGCGGTGGCGCTGGAGGTAAGGTTCCTGCACTAACCTAGGACGGACCACGGTTCGATCCCCGGTTCCCCATACGGTCCCCCGTGCCTGCCAGG
>PVKC010000471.1:51169-67254 GCA_004027635.1 Crocidura indochinensis | reverse complement strand
AGGTTATTGCTGGTTCCTAAAAAAGAAAAGATAAATTTTAACATCTTAAATTTAACATCTTGCAGTTCCTGTCTGGCTAGTCCTGGATGTTAACACTGATTAGGGAAATTTGCTAGGAGCCAGTTTTTCCTATTTTCTCAGGGAACAGGTTTTGTTTTAAGGCTAATACAGATAACTAACTTCCTAAAGTCTGACTAATAAATAGTTTTTAGGAATAAACAAACTTACCTTGCAAGTCTACCTGGTAAAGTTTTTCTCAATAGCCCAATGCTGTTTCCTGGACAAAACTTTGGATGTAAGTTCTAAGGCAATACAGTCAGTCTTCTGTAGTTAGCAATCTTGTTTTTGCACAGATCAAAGGATGATGTGTCTTCTGATTTCATCTTATCAATAGGTGGTGAGATAAGAGAACCTGTTCTTAGACCAAGTTGTTGTAATTTCCTCATTGTCAGGATGTCATACCCAAACTGGTGCATATTGGTGTCCAAGCAGTATTAAGAATATCCCAGAGGGAGTTTGGTTCCTGGAGCTGTTGCGGAGAACTCTGTAGGTTCTATGTCTGAGATCTAAGGTTCAGGGTTGGTCGGTCACTGTTTAATCACATGGAGTCTAAGTTGGGACCACATGACATATGTTCAAGGTAGTCAGTGCCCTGTATTGTAAAATGTGTGAGTTCTTATCCCTAGTAGATAAGAGCTTGTTTCTATATGTAAAATTTCCCCTTTTTTAGTATGCCTTTGCAAAAAGAAATGGTACTACCTTATATTGCTGGTGCATTTGGGGGTGAGAGTGTCAGTCTCCATCATCTCTGTGCCCTGGTTTTGACCTAATCTTTAATCCCAGGCAAGACTTTTTTTTGTAGGTTTTTGTACCCAGCAGAACCAAAACACCAAAAAAAGTTGAAGGTTTTTTTTGGTCTCATATTTTTGTATTATTTTTATGTTTTCCTTCCTTTTTCCCTTTCTTTTCTTAAACTGATTTTTATAGTCTCTAGAAGGACTTCTACCATTTTTTGCTTGTTGAAAGTTTTGCCTCCCTGTCTTCTTTTCATTTTTTCTTACCTTCAAACAGAACCACATAACTTGAACCATCTTGTTCTGCCTCACAAATTGAGGGTGAAATAATGGAGGGCACCAAGACCAAGCAGTCAGTTGTATGAACATTGAGTAGAAATAAAAAATAATCAGACTTAAACGCCAGATCCAAAGTCAACTACAACAGAATCGATACCCAATCTACAACAAGTTAGACATAGAAGGGACCACTTTTACTAGCAGCCTGGGGGGCAAAGGAGGGGTAATATGGGATGCATACTGGAAAGAGGGGTGGACGGAGGACAACATTGGTGGTGGGAATGCCTCTGATTCAACATCACTATGTACCTAAAATATTACTGTGAAAGATTTGTAATTCACTTTGATAACAAAATAAAAATTATTAATAAAAAGAACTAGCAAAGCTCAAAGTCTTTTAGAGATGTCAAAAAGGCAGAACATTCCTTTCTGTTTAAAACTGAAAGGACATATAGAAGGCAAAGAAAAATAAAGTTGGGTCCGGCATGATAGCACGGCAGTAGAGCATTTGCCTTATATGTGAATGAACTGCTTTGATCCCCAGCATCCCATATGGCCCCCGAAGCCAAGAGTGAGTTCTGAGCATATAGCCAGGAGTAACCCCTGAGTGTCACTGGGTGTGGCCCAAAAACCACCACCCCCCCAAAAAAAAGAAAGAAAGAAAAATAAAGTTGTTTCTGGTGCTGAGTTTTCCAGGTCTAAAGAGACATTTAATCAAGGCTATATTTGCTTGTAATAATCTTTATGTTAGGAAATAAAAGATTTTACTATTACACTCAAAATACAGCAGAAGGGAGATTCATCTTTAGGCCAATTAAATGTTTGTTATAAAGCACGTAGAGTGTCATTTTCATTAACAGAGGTCTTGTTCAGTCATCCACGCTGAGGGAGAAAATTCTCAGTGGGCCTGCTGGTGAGATATTTCTCAGGAATTTTGTCCAGTCATCCATACTGAGGGAAAAATTTAACAGGCCTACTGGTAAAATATTCCTTTAGAAATCTTTAGATTCCTCTGTTAATAGTGTGATAGCATTTGATATGCAACTCACTTCTTTTCCACAGTAAATTATATATTTCTTACTCACCCACCTCCCAGAATGAAATTCTATTTTCTAGAAAGCAAATAATTGCCTCCAAACAGGAACAGATGTACTATTAAAGACTCCTGGACTGGATTAAAGAGGTCTCTCTCTATCTATCTATCTATCTATCTATCTATCTATCTATCTATCTATCTATCTATCTATCTATCTATTTGTCTATCTATCTATCTATCTATCATCTCAACAGAGCTAATAAACTTTGCTTTCACTTAAGATGTTTTGCTCTCCTGGAAAATTTTTTTTTTACTACTCCATTCATTGGACCCATCAGAACCTAGAGCCCATTACGCAGCAGATCTAAAAAAACTGTAATCTACAAAGCTGTTTGGAAAGCAGCAAAGATACAAAATGGAATGTCTTAGTATTTGAGTCATTGCAACCATATTTATCTTTTCCAGTTAGAAATTCCTACTGGATGTTGGTGGTGAGATTGGCCCTGATTCATTGTATGTTGGAAACCAAACTATGCAGGACTTTGCAAATTAAAATAACAAAAAACAAATATCCACTGGGTCTGTAAGTGAGTAAAAAGCATTGGCTATTATTCTTCTGTAATAACCCCTGTTGTTTTTTTCTATCACTCTAGCCAGCACCACCTACCTGCTTTACATTGATCTTATATCTTATAGAAGAGTGTTTCATCTGAGGATTATAATAAAGATTGATAGTGCTATGGGCATATAACAGCCCTTAACAAAATTTGATATATGACTTAAATGGAACATTTGATTCACCAAAAGAGAAAGTGGAATTAATATGCTTAATGATAAATTTAGGTTTATTTTTCTGTCATGTTAAATACAATTAATTTGGACTACTAAGACCTTTATTTTTTGTATGTAAAGTTTTGTAAGCAAATTACAATAAAATTTCTCACAGATTATTGGTACTGAATGTGAACTTAGTGAATCATTATAGTCTATCTTCTAATTTCAAAAATGTATAAACAGAGGCTTGAGAAGGTGATTATCTTACTGTCATCAGAGATAGAGCAAATTTGTAATCATTTTTGTAATTCAAAAACAGTATATTATGACTGTGAAAGTAGCAAGTGATTTTGGCTGAAAATTGGGAAAATAGGCATCTCATTTATGGAGAAAATAAGAAGAACTGTAATGTAGATATGGACTCTGAGGATAGTCTTTTGTCTAAGTGGGGGATGGCACAGAGCTTAACAATGATCATATTGATTAGACAATGGTAAATATTAGACACCAAAAACTAGGCTCTGGATATCAAGGAAAATTTAGGACTCCCTGAATCATTTGGGGAGTGTTGACTCCTGCATGTTTTGGGTCAACTCTCTTTTAACTATACTTTCTTCATATACTCTGAGTGATGATTTTGGTGGAAACTTATCACTTCTTTGATTTTTAAATTTCATTTATTAATTCAGGACTTTTGGTTCTTGGGCCACACCAATGGTGCTCATAGCTTATTCCTTACTTTGTGCTCAGGAATTATTCCTGATGGGGCTCAGTAGACAATACATAGCACTAGAAATTGAACCAATTTTGGCCATGTTCAAGACAAATGCCCAGACTCCTGTAACCATTTTCTTAGGTTCTCTCTTTCCCTGTAAAGTGACTTCTTGCTTTCACTTATTAATTTATTAATAACTAATAAAATATCAATAATTTTATCATTTGGGATTAATAAAATTCCCCTATGGGGATTAGAAGCTTATAAACTATCCTTAGCTCAGAAGATAGTGGCCTCTCCCAAATATCCAAACTGAAGCACTTATCTCTGTGACACGTGGTTAATCGTATCTCCAAGGGATTGCATACACGCTCATAACTCTGGGTTCTCCTATTATCATGTGGGGGTAGAACCAGCATTGCTGCTTTTGTCACAGAGGAAAGCAGTACCTAATTTAAATTACAAGAAGGAGAATGTTTCACTGAGATGCTAACTGGGCCCTGATGCCATTCACAGCTACTTCCTAAGTGAGTGGGTTTAGAATTCAAAATCATGTGGTAGAAAAATGGAGCTTGATTTTTTATTTCATGATGAAAGACTTACTTTCCACCTAAACATACATCAAAGATGCCCTTTCTCTACTCTTTCTACAATAATGCTAGATTATAACTCATAAAAATGTGAGTTGTCGGGGCCAGAGAGATAGCATGGATGTAAGGCATTTGCCTTTCATGCAGAAGGTCATCGGTTCAAATCCTGGTGTCCCATATGGTCCCCCGTGCTTGCCAGGAGCAATTTCTGAGCATGGAGCCAGGAATAACCCCTGAACACTGCCGGGTGTGACCCAAAAACCAAAAAAAAAAAAAATGTGAGTTGTCACAGGGCCCTTCCCCCCAAGTAGGGGTAAAAATCGTTACCATATAGATTGAAGACTCTTGAGTCTTCATGATTGTCAATTGAGAATAAGCTGATGATTATAGGTTTCATTCATAGAAAATTTTGAAATACTCTCTCCATCTCTTATAATACAATACATTCTTTACATTCTTGGACCTTCTCCAAGTTGGGCTTCTGACTGGGTTCTCCCTCCTTGTTCTTTTACACACCCATTCTCAGCTCTTTCTGAAGCAAAACTAACTCTGACTTCCAGGCCCCCCACCCCACCCATCTCAGTGTTTCTAAGCATATAGAAAGTCAGTTTAGGCAGGATAGAGGGTAAGATTCTATATAGGGATAGTTTCTGTTTCATAGCTCAAATTCATACTTTTAATGTTTGCCATTTTATAGCATATTTTAAAATTTTTATGGTAGGTGCTTTTTGAGGAGTATATTTAGATGTGTATTGGGCAGTGTTATATCTGAATTAAGCTACTGAATTTGAATAAATTAAGTGGGGCCTAAGTTTAAGACTCTGAAAGTAAAAACTCATGGCAGATATCAGGAGACAGTGAGCTATTCTTGATACTATTCAATTTCCCCTTTGCCTCAATAGCCCTTTCCCTGAATAGTTTTTAATTTCTTTTCTTCTCCTTTCTCTCTACCCTTCCACGCTGTCAACAATAGCACCCAGCATAGCATTTTGCTAACCTTTGAGCCAAGAAAAATGAAAAGTGGAAGAGGAAAACCTGCAGGGCAGAAAAAGTAAGAACAAATCATACTGAATTTATAGATTGGGAATTAAAGAAACCACACAGAACCCTTGAGACTTGGAGTTAACAATTCCAGTGGAAGAGGAATGTGAAAATGAAGCCTTTGTGGTGGCAGACCATTCCTTACTCTACACCCCTAATTGGCACTGCAAGATGGCCCAGCTCCTTAAGGATCTGCATGGCTGGTGGTGATGGGCAAGGAAATGGTTCACAATAAAGTCACACAGGGCAGAGTCTATATGTAAATGAGAATGTAACCGTGGTATGAACAGAGTAGGAATGTTACTTAGAAAGCATCTGGAAGGAGAAACAGGGCTGTAGTATCCGGTCAGGTGGTGCCTGAAGTGCAGTTGAAGTTAGAAAAGCCCTTGTGGCGTATCTGGATCTGACCTGGGTTTTCTGAAAACTAGTGACTATTAAGTGACTGATTAATGAATTCTTTTTAGTATATCTTTACAGAAAACTCAGAGATGTGTTCTCAGGGGATCTGAGAGCAAAAAACAGAAGTTCTACAAAAGATAATCATAGTTTGCTTCCCAGGACTCATGGACATCATTGTTCACCTCTGGGACTGGCACCAGTAACAGGCCCCTAGAGTTTAGTCTGTACTTGAAGTGAATGACATCGACTTCTTTTTCCAAATTCCACTGGTTAAGCTCACATCTTGTTCCTCCCTATACCTTCTGGCCTAAATCCCCATAAAGTCTGTGACAAGGATAAATTTGACTCTGGTCTTAGGCCCCAATGTATAGCCTTCTCTCTGTTCAGAAAGAAGCACCACCATGGATAGTAACTCTTAAGGTACTCCATCTGAAATAGTGAACATATTCTGCACCAATACTGGTTCTAGCCTCAGCACCTTTTTTCATAAATATGTCCTCCCAAGGCTACTGTAGGGCCTGAGCAAGAGAACAGGGGTAGGGTGTTTGCCTTGCATGTGGCTGACCCTGGATGGACCTGGTTCTATCCCCAGTATCCCAGATGGTTCCCCAAACCAGGAGTGATTTCTGAGTGCATGACCTGAGTGTCACAGGTTGGCCCAATAACCAAAAACCAAAAAAAAAAAAAAAAAAGGAAAAAAAAGAATCATCACCTTATAAGCCCTTTGAAACCTAAGTGAGTGCAGCTTTTGGTGCCTTTGTATGTGAAACAACCTTTATCAGCCTTTAGATAGTTGGCTTGGTAACTATAAGCTTTTCCGGTCAGATAGGTTCTCATTCTGTTATGTTATTCATCTTTCTTTTTTTATCAAAATATGTGGTCGGTAACTATTTACTATGTTAAGTGCTGAGACAAAAACAGAAACTTGGATGATAATGATCTCTGTCCTTTAGCAGTCCAAAATCTAGATATAAACATAAATGATTCTAGCTTTGAGCTCAGTGATCTAGCCCTTGGGGCTGAGGACAGAAAGGAAGGCAAACTTGCAGGCAGAATTTCAAGCTTTTCCCTCTCCTAGGCAAGTTGGTCTTCTCGGTCCATTTTGGGACTCATACCTTATTTTCCTATCCTGAAATTTTGCTTTTAATTCCTTCCTTCCATACCCCAACCCTTCTCAATACAGTCATCAAATGTGTTGGTCTAATATCAGAGGTTTCCATATCCTTCCATGTCCTACAATCCTACAATTTTTGTGCCTTTCTTTACTATGACTTGAGACAGACACTGGTCAAGTGTCCAGTTGATGTTTTGCAGCCCTTAGGATCTCCCTGATCAGGACTTCTGCCTTCCTGCCTCTATTTTCCTAACACAAATCAGATTACATGATTTAAATTTCAGCATAGCTGGCTTGAGCATCAATAGGCACTTAGTGGAGGAGAGGCACGAATGATACCTCTAACCCAGGGAAAAAAATGTCGGTTTCCCTTTCCACTAGGGAAGGGAAAGAACTCAGCTAAGAGCCAGCATGACCAAGGGCAGAGATCTCATGGTGACTGCATATTGGGACCACTTGACAGCTTTCCTAATTGAGATGCCAGAGTTATATAACCAACTCTAGTACTGGATATGACAGTCTGGCTGAGTCCCAAGTGTATAGAGAATGGAAAGCTCCCCTGGGTTATTCTGGAAAGCACTACTCCCAGTGTTGGGGGCCTGTTTCATGCTTAGGGTAAATTAGGTGTTGTCAAAAAAGGAAAAAACATCAAGCAACTACTCATGGGAAGCATCTTGTTCATTTCTTTGCTGGTTCTTTGGCTCCTATTCTAAAACTAAGCAATCATCAGCCAGGCTCACAGACATGACCTTGGCTCTGAGGCTTTTGTAAACTCAAGCCACTGGACCTAACTTGCCAAAAGCCAATTATGTTTCCCAGCTAATCTATGTTTCAGCACTTAACCTATTTCTTATTCAGAAATATTCATTCTGCTCTATAAAGGGATTTTATACACACAATTTTAGTGTCCATTTTAAAATTGCATAGTTTTGTATGGTATATGAAACACAACTTGAAGCAAGCACAATATTTTATGTGTCTGGTATTGATTTAGAAGGCCTCTTCATATTCTGGGTTTGTGATAATTCAGTAGATTTTATATATTTTTATGCAATTAGCTTTTATTTCTTCAGGTGTCCCTTTTGAGGGGATCTGTTTATCTTGTACTTCATGAAATAAATCTATCTATCATCTTTCTATCTAACTATCTATCTATCTATCTATCTATCTATCTATCTATCTATCATCTATCTATCATCTATTTATCTCTCTATCTATCTACCGTATCTTTAGTTTTATTTCTTTTAAAGATTCAGCAAATGTGCAGGCCTGTGTTTGGAATGGAAAAGGGATGGTCTTATTCCCTTTTGACATTTTTATTCACTTTCATTAGAAAATACATTTATTTGGTGGCAATCACAGCAGTTGCACAAAAACTGCTCTGGTCTCAAAACATAACACTGCTAGAGTAACCAATCTTCTCCCTAATCAGGAGGGCTTCTTCTTTGAATATGTCTGTTTCACTTGGGAAGAAAGAACCTTGGGATTGGCTCTTTATCTCTACCTGTTTTCCACCCATGGGGGTAGTCCTACATTTCCCAATAATGACCATGGGTCAGAGACATTTTAATAACTTGTTCTATAACTTATCTGTTTACCGGCTCATTCTGCTTGCAGCTTGCTGTAGTGAAAATTCCTGTTTTATCTCCCTAACTTGGTATGGATTATTTCCTGTGTTGGGATTGCTTTCAGACCTGCATTCTCCAATTGCTCTGGAATTGGATGTGAGGATTTCTCTTCATTACACCATGGAAGAAACTATCTGTTTCCTTAGAGGAAGGTAGAGGAGCCAGACATTTTTCTTCCTTATGTGATTCATAGCTACTGGCTTCATGCTGTTCCAAACAGCCTAATTACTAAAGTCGGGGTAGGTGTGACTCTAGGCAAACCTGTCCAGTGTGCTGGCTACTTTCCTCTCTGCAGCCTACAATTTTTTGCTCTCTCCTCCTTTTAAGCCTGTAAAGATTACATTTGTCTATGTTTCTTTGTCTCTGCTAGCTTTTTAATGCAGGCCTTTGATTTGGTCTCTGATGTCCTATTTCTTCCCCCCACTTCTTTTCACCATTTTCCCCAACCTAATAATTATGGAGAAAAACATTAGCAACAAAATCTCTCTCTCTCCCTTGCTCTTTTAGCAACATAAATATTCTTGACTATGAGACATCTAGTACAGCACATTCATTAATTTTTAATTTGTTCCTTCTTGTGGTTCTTGTGTTCCAGGGACTGAAGGACCATGAACAATGGTCTCCAAAACCTTGGGCTGAGCCATTGTATGATGAGAGCATAATGAAGTAGGATCAAATAAATATCTGCTTTCTGAAATAGCTCTTCAAGGTGAATATAGATTTTCATCATATTAAAACCCAGATTGTGAGCGAGAGTTTTTATGCCTGAATATTATTAGCATAAAAGAAAATAATTTTAAGGATTTGCAGACTGAAAAAATTATTCCTTGTAGAAAAGTTGTTCCTAAGGCAGCCCACAGGACTCTGACTAGATAGCTTCATTGTAGAGTCCTTTGAAATCTACTGGCTACTGGTATTCCTCAGGTATCTGTGGTCAAGCTGTTAACCTATTACCACCATGACCTGTCAATATACACACACCCCCTCCTTCCCTCTCTCCCTCCTGCCGATATTCCCCTAGGTACCATACAAAGGGTCTCCTGGGAATCTCTATGGGTGACTCACAGAAGTCCCCCTTCAAACTTCCTAGACCTGTCCCAAACACAATCCTCTCCTCAGTATCTTCTTCATAATGCATGGATCTTTTTCTTGTCTGGCAATTTCAGATGCTTGGAACCTCAGAATAAGCCATGGTGCATTTTGTCCACTATTCTGTCTGATAGTTTGACTGTGAAGACATTCAAGTGTACTTGAACTACATCTCTTGAGTCCCTCTAATCAAACCTTGTAGTTTACTTTCCTTCCCTCATCGCACATGTGGAGGGCAAATAGTCCCCAGATAAACTTTATTACCTGCTCCTCTGGCTTGTTTATCTTTATCACTTTATAGAAAGTAATTTTTATTGAAACCTTTCCTCCCTCTTTATTCCCTCTCCTCCCTTCTCCTTCCTTTCTTCTTCTCTTCTCTCCATTCTCATTCCAATCCCCTCCTTTTCCTCTCCTCGACCCTCCCCTCCCTTCTTTCCCTGTTCTTGCTGCAAAAAGAGAGTTAAACTGATTTTCTCATGCACTTGGCAGAGGTTCTCACCTCTGTTTGTGGTGCAGGTTCACGGTGCTCATTGGGGTCTCATTATGGTACCCAGACACATTTTTTAAAATTTTTATTGGGAGTTTGCAATGTGCTCTTACTGTTGCTCATGCACTTTTGGCCTCAGTACTCCTTTGTCTTTAGCTCCAGCTTACTGTGGTCACTCATGCCAGTTGTGCTGCTGAAGTATTGTGTGTTGGAGACACACTCTATTATGAACTAAATGGACCTGACACCATAGGCCTGAAGGACCCTGAAGATGCCATGATACTTGGGCTAGTGGTGCTGGGCATCACAACTGGTGCTTCAGTAATGCTCAGGGAACCATTGGGTACATTGTGCCATATTTGGGTTGTACGCATTCCAGGCATGTATTCTAACCCTTGTAATAACCTCTCTAGACTGATAATTTATTATAGGGTTAATTTCGGGAAGTTCTGGGAACTCTTAGGTTGCTTCTGGCAGAACTTGGCTAGTTAAAATCAGCCCTGTTTGGCCTGGTGATGCTGAGTAGAACCAGGATTATACCTGCTGTGCTTTTTTTTTTTTAAATTGTTTTCTGCTTCTTAAATACATTATGTTACTTCCTCCGGCCCTTTGTATATGTTATTTCTTCTGACTGGACTATCTTCCAGAATATTTCTCACTTCCTGAAATTTTACTCAATCACTAACTTTTTAGGAAGGCCTTCCCTGACACTTCTGCCCCAATTTCCAATCTCTTGATTCTGTCATTTATTCTACTTTTCTATATTTTTTCTTCTTCAAACACTTAGCTGGCAGAATTTCTGTTTAATTGTTTATTTCTCATAGTCAATCTTTGTCTTCACTCCTGGCTGGGGTGTAATTTCCAGTGAAGCAGATGTTCATTCTGTTTTATTCAGTTTTAATCTCTATGTTTAGAATAGGCTTGCCAGAGTAAGTATAAATAAGTTCATGGATGGACAAGAAAATCAATAGACAAATGGATGTATAATACAACTTTAGGGAATAGAAAGTGCTACAGAGACAAATTTGGCAGGTCCATGAAAAAGTGTTGTTGTCAGGGCTGTCTCCTCTGAGGTGGTGGTCAGCCATGAGGATGCTCATTGTGATGAAGAATCTGAGTGATATTTGACAAAAGCTCTCTTTACCTTCAGCCTTCTCTTTGTTTTCTTTCACAACCATCTTTCTCCCAATCTGGGGAAATTCCTCTTCAGACACAAGTGAACTTGACTCTTGTCCTGGCTAGACATCAGTAAAACCAGATTTTTTTTTCTGGCTGACTTATCTATTCAATGAAAAGAACAATAATGCCAGAGCTTATCTGTCTGCCTGCCTGCCTGTGTGCCTGCCTGCCTGCCTGTCTGTCTGTCTGTCTGTCTGTCTATCTCTATCTATCTATCTATCTATCTATCTATCTATCTATCTATCTAACCATCTATCTATCCATCTATCTATCTTTCTATCCATCCATCCATCTATCTATCAATCATCTATCTATCATCTATCTCTATATTATCTATCTATCTATCTATCATCTATCTATATATCTACCTATCTCTATTATCTATCATCTATCTATTTATCAACAATATATCATCTCTCTATCTCTAACTATCTATCATCAATCTATTTATCATCTATCATTTATCTATTTGGTCTTGGGATGTCAGAATTGCTAATTTTGGAATCCCACTGGCAGCTGCTGACAAACACTTGGCCTATTGACACCCTCCAGCTACCACTCTCTTCCTCCAGCCCACAGGGCTTAGGGTGTAAAGCTTCTGAATTCATTCTGTGTTGGGGTCCAAAATAAGAGCTTTGTCCTGGATGGGGAAATGAAAGTCCAGTTCTATGAGGTCACCTCCTGGGAATCAGAGGATTTATCTTATAGATTTGAAGTGAACAGTCTACTCTCAATAGGTACCATCTGGAAGATGGTGTTTTGAAGCTTTAAAGGAAAAAGAAAAGAGTGCTTTAATCTTCTTAGTGTCTTTAAGCATGAAGCCTTCTTTTTCAAAATCAGCTGGGGGATCAAGTTCTTTACATCTGTGTCATTCCTGAGAAGATACATCCCAGGAATTATGTGGTAGGAGTTCAGGGCCTTACCTCAGTAGTGCTTTAGTGACTTCAGACAAAAATGGTGTTTGACTCCTGTAGTTCCTCCCCCAAATTCATCACAAACCCACAGGATTAACAACTCTGTGAGGAGGGAGTTTCTCTCTCTTGATAAACCTCATTTTTGTCTTCTACATAACTTCAGGGTTTGCCAAGATAAATTTATTATTTGCATGATAAAACTGTTGTATAGAAAACTGTTTATAGCATCCAAGTATTACTGACACTGAGTAGCTTCATTCTAAATGCAAAAACCAAATAACACAAATTTTATTTTCATTTCATTTTCTCTTTGGTTATTTGGGGAATTTATATTGGCCATTTAATTTTACTGTTTATGGTTTAATGAGAATATTATCTCTGTATACAATAATATTATTTTTAAAAATTGTGGCTTGTTTTAAAGCTTTTGTATCTAAACCTCTAAAATCTAAACATTATCTTTTTGTTTTTTATGTGAATTTTGAAAGTCAAGCTCTTTTTAGGTTTGTATCCAAAGGAGACTAATAGATAAATCAGAAATACTGTATATTTTCTTTCTTTTCTAATGATTTATTAAATAACATTTATCCAGTAGTGACTATTTATGCTACCAAAGTTACTTAAAGACCCATGTGATCAGTGATCAAACATTAGCTAAGGCTCATAATAGAGAAAAACTGTATTCTGTCTATATTTATACCCTCAAACTTTATTAATATATGATTTCCTCTTGACCAGAGATATAAATATATCTTGAAAATAACTAGTGACCCATATCCATAACTTATAGAAACTTGCCCAAAAATCAAATGACTTTTATTTATTAACTGTTATTAAAAGTTAGAGACACGGGCCAGATCAGTGGTACTAGTGGTAAGGTGTCTGCCTTGCCCATGCTAGCCTAGAACGGACTGTGGTTAAATCCACTGGCGTCCTATATGGTCAATCAAGCCAGGAGCGATTTCTGAGCACATTGCCAGGAGTAACCCCTGAGAGTCACTGGGTGTGACTGAAAACAAAACAAAACACAAAAGTTAGAGACATAGCAAAAACATCTACCCTTTATTAGATGTTTATTCCACAATAAACACAGTATTAAGAGATTTTCATGAATTATCTCAGTTATTCCCAAGACAACTCTCTAAGCTAGATTCTACTGTCTACTTTATTTTACAGCTGAAGAATCTAAGATGTATAAAGTGAGTAACATAATAGGGAAGGATTAGATCCAGAATTTGAATTTTAGAACCTCAGAGCAAACCACTGTACCATATTGCCAGCCAGATTTGAAAACAGCTGAATAAGCAGGAGTATCATTTACTTACAAGCTACTTTTCCTGAAAATATCTGAGTTATATTTTCTTTTTTTTTTCTTTTTTGGTTTTTGGGACACACCCAGTAACGCTCAGGGGATACTCCTGGCTATTTGCTCAGAAGTCGCTCCTGGCAGGCATGGGGGACCATACAGGGAACCGGGGGATTGAACCGCAGTCCATCCTAGGTTAGCGCAGCAAGACAGGCACCTTACCTCCAGCGCCACCGCCTGACACCCCTGAGTTATATTTTTAAAATTCCAAGGCTCAACCAATATAGTTGAGCCTCAGCACTTTAATATACTTCTATAACATAACTAACATTTGCAATTCCATTTATGCTTGATGACAATGAAAATTTAAAAACTTCCATGAAACGGCAGCAAAGCACCTTGAACTGGTACTATCTAAGTTCAGCTTGACTCAGTAAGAGCTAAATTTGAGAGAGAGAGAGAGAGAGAGAGAGAGAGAGAGAGAGAGAGAGAGAATACAAAGAAAAATGTTCAGGAAATCAGATTAGTGAATAGATAGACAAAAGAGTCCATAGAGGAGGGGCCAGAGCTATAGCACTGTGGTAGGATGTTTGCCTTGCACACACTGCCAGGGCAGACTTGGGTTCAATTCCTGGCATTCCATTTGATCCCCCAAGCCAGGGACAATTTCTGGGTGCATAGCCAGGAGTAACCTCTGAGCATCACCACGTGTGATTCAAAAATCAAAAGAAGTTCATAGAATAGGCTATGTGGTTGTGTGGTCAGGTTATGTATATCCAGAAAAATAACGGTATGAGTGAAAATATATATCTAGAAGAATGTCTTTTAGACTGTTGAAGTTCATTAAAGGCACATTGAATACATGTACACAACAATTGATTCTAAAGACAACCCAGCATTCAAGCCATCACATGTACTCTGGTCACAGAATGAATATCTTTAAGGCTACTTACAGGTTGTAAAGAAGAAAGCAGAAATAGTTTCTAAACACTTTAAAGTAATAGTCATTTAGTTCAAGAAATAAAGGACCCAGGGGAAGAATAAACTCTAAAAATCAAGAGAAATTGAGTTATCACCACACTTTTAATGCCTTATCAAGTTGACTGCTTTTGGAGAGTAGAATAGACAGACTATTTCTAGTCTCAAAGACTAGAGCAGTACTTCTCAATAATTTTCTGTCATGCCCCCTAGGAAGAAGGAAATATTTTTTGCTCCCTCCCTGTACAACTGTAAATAGAATCTTTATTAAAAATCTTTAACCTGCAAAACAAAAATATATAAAATAATTTGAACTGATTTTTTTTGTTATTTTTGGGTCACACCCGGCAACGCTCAGGGGTTACTCCTGGCTCTGTGCTCAGAAATCGCTTCTGGCAGGCTTGAGGGACCATATGGGATGCCCAGATTCGAACCAATGATCTTTTGCATGAAAGGCAAACGCCTTACCTCCATGCTATCTCTCTGGCCCTTTGTAATCAGAGGTGATGTCTGGATTAATGGCTGCAATGAGCACATTTTGCAATGCATAGCTTTTCGAAGTGGGGTTTGAAGCTGGACACAGCAACTCTCAGCTCCAGGGGTATACAGAGACGTAAACACGGGACTTAACTTGATATAACAATATTTGCCAAGGTCAAATGCGCCCCCCCCTTTACAGAGCCTCGTGCCCACCCTGGGGGGCACGCCCCACTATTTCAGAACCACTGGACTAGAGAAACCCATATAACTTATTTAGTTTAACAGTTGATAATATTATTACAAGGGATTTTTATGTGCTGTACTCGAGTATAAACCAATTTTTTCCGTCAAAAATATTGAACTTGGCTTATATTTGGGCCATACAGGTTATTTGATTCAGTGCCAATGCACCAAATTAAGTGCACATAGCCTCCAGTCGTCTTCTTCCGTCTGCTAGAGGGTGTGGTGTTTTAGCTCAGTCCACAAGTTTTGGCTGAGCTGAAGAGGTAGGCAGTTGAACTGAACTGTATGCCACTGAACTATTTTTTTAATATTTTATTTAAACACCTTGATTATTACATACATTACTGTAATTGGGATTCAGTCATGTGAAGAACACCACCCATCACCAGTGCAACGTTCCCATCATCATTGTCCCAAATCTCCCTCCTCCCAACCCAACCCCCGCCTGTACTATAGACAGGCTCTCCATTTCCCTCATACATTCTCATTATTAAGACAGTTCAAAATGTAGTTATTTCTCTAACTGAACTCTTCACTCTTTGTGGTGAGTTTCCTGAGGTGAGCTGGAACTTCCAGCTCTTTTCTCTTTTATGTCTAAAAATTATTGTTGCAAGAATGTCTTTCAATTTCCTTAAAACCCACAGATGAATGATACCATCCTGCATTTCTCTCTCTCTGACTTATTTCACTCAGCATAATAGATTCCATGTACATCCATGTATAGGAAAATTTCATGACTTCATCTCTCCTGACGGCTGCATAGTATTCCATTGTGTATATGTACCACAGATTCTTTAGCCATTCGTCTGTAGAAGGGCATCTTGGTTGTTTCCAGAGTCTTGCTATGGTAAATAGTGCTGCAATGAATATGGGTGTAAGGAAGGGATTTTTGTATTGTATTTTTGTGTTCCTAGGGTATATTCCTAGGAGTGGTATAGCTGGATCATATGGGAGCTCAATTTCGAGTTTCTGGAGGAATCTCCATATCGCTTTCCATAAAGGTTGAACTACACGGCATTCCAACCAGCAGTGGATAAGA
>PVKC010000471.1:25184-51069 GCA_004027635.1 Crocidura indochinensis | reverse complement strand
TCCTGGGTGCTATTTCCTTTGAGGTGCAGAAGCTTCTCAGTTTAATATATTCCCATCTGTTAATATCTGCTTTCACCTGCTTGGAGAGTGCATTTTCCTCCTTGAATATGCCTGTAGTCTCAATGTCCTGGAGTGTTTTGTTCTATATATCTTATGGTTTCGGGTTTGATATCAAGGTCTTTCATCCATTTGGATTTTACCTTTGTACATGATGTTAGCTGGGGGTCTAAGTTGAATTTTTTGCAAGTGGCTAGCCAGTCGTGCCAACATCACTTGTTGAAGAGGCTTTCTTTGCTCCATTTAGGATTTCATGCTCCTTTATCAAAAATTAGGTGGCTGTATGTCTGGGGAACACTTTCTGACTATTCAAGCCTATTCCACTGATCTGAGGGCCTGTCCTTATTCCAATACCATGCTGTTTTGATAACTATTGCTTTGTAGTAAAGTTTAAGGTTGGGGAAAGTAATTCCTCCCTTGTTCTTTTTCCCAATGATTGCTTTAGCTATTCTAGGGTGTTTATTGTTCCAAATGAATTTCAAAAGTGCCTGATCCACTTCTTTAAAGAATGTCGTGGGGATCTTTAGAGGGATCACATTAAATCTGTAAAATGCCTTGGGGAGTATTGCCATTTTGATGTTGTTAATCCTGCCCATCCATGAGCAGGGTATGTGTTTCCATTTCAGTGTATCCTCTCTTATTTCCTGGAGCAGAATTTTATAGTTTTCTTTGTATAGGTCCTTCACATTTTTAGTCAAGTGATTCCAAGATATTTGAGTCTGTGTGGCACTTTTGTGAATGGGGTTGTTTTTTTAATATCCATTTCTTCCTTATTACCGTTGGTGCATAAAAATGCAATTGATTTTTGTGTGTTAATTTTATAGCCTGCCACCTTGCTATATGAGTATATTGTTTATAGAAGTTTTCTGGTAGAGTGTTTAGGGTTTTCTAAGTAGAGTATCATGTCATCTGCAAAAAGCGAGAGCTTGACTTCTTCCTTTCCTATCTGGATTCACTTTATACCTTTTTCTTGCCTAATCGCTATAGCGAGTACTTCCAGTGCTATGTGGAATAGGAGTGGTGAGAGAGGATAGCCTTGTCTTGTGCCAGAATTTAGAGGGAAGGCTTTTAGTTTTTCTCCATTGAGGATAATATTTGCCACTGACTTATGGTAGATGACCTTAATTATATTGAGAAAGGTTCCTTCCATTCCCATCTTGCTGAGAGTTTTGCTCTAGAATGAGTGTTGAACCTTATGAAATGCTTTCTCTGCATGTCTTGATATGATCAAGTGATTTTAATTTTTCTTGTTGTTGATGTTGTGTATTATGTTAATAGATTTATGGATGTTAAACCAGCCTTGCATTCCTGGGATGAAACCTACTTGATCGTAGTGGATGATCTTCTTAATGAGGCATTGAATCATATTTGCCAGGATTTTGTTGAGGATCTTTGCATCTGCATTCATCAGTGATATTGGTCTGTAACCTTTTTTTTTTGTTGCATCTCTGTCTGGCTTAGGTATCAAGGTGATGTTGATTTCATAAAAGGAATTTGGAAGTGTTTCCGCTTTTTCGATCATGAAAAAGTCTTGCTAGGATTGGTAGTAGTTCCTCTTGGAAAGTTCGAAAGAATTCATTAGTGAATACATCTGGGCCTAGACTTTTGTTTTTGGACAGACATTTGGTTACCGTTTTAATTTCATCAGTAATGATGGGAGTGTTTAGATATGCTACATCCTCTTCCTTCAACCGTGGAAGATTATAAGAGTCCATGAATTTATCCATTTCTTCCAGGGTCTCATTTTTAGTGGTGTAGAGGTTTTCAAAGTAGTTTCTGATTACCCTTTGAATCTCTGCCATATCAGTAATGATCTCTCCTTTTTCATTTCTGATATGATTTATCAAGTTTCTCTCTCTGTCTTTCTTTGTTAGTTTTGCCAGTGGTCTATCAATCTTGTTTATTTTTTCAAAGAACCAACTTCTGCTTTTGTTGATCTTTCGGATTGTTTTTTGTGTTTCCCCTTCATTGATTTCTGCTCTCAGCTTTGTTATTTCCTTCTGCCTCCCTATTTTTGGGTTGTTGTGTTGAGCACTTTCTAGTTCTATGAGCTGCGTCATTAAGCTACTCAAGTAAGCCCCTTCTTCCTTCCTGATGTGTGCTTGCAAAACTATAAATTTTCCTCTGAGTACTGTTTTGTTGTGTCCCCTAAGTTCTGATAGTTTGTGTCTTCATTATCGTTTGTTTCCAGGAATCTTTTGATTTCCTTTTGATTTCATCTCGGACCCACTGGTTATTCAGTATGAGACTGTTTAACTTCCAGGTGTTAGAGTTTTTCTTCTGTGTTCCTTTGGAGTTCACATGTAATTTCAGAACCTTGTGGTCCGTAAAGGTAGCCTGCAAGATTTCTATCCTCTTGATATTATGCATATATGTTTTATGTGCCAGCATGTAGTCTATCCTGGAGAATGTCCCATGTACATTGGAGAAGAATGTGTATCTAGGTTTCTGGGGATAAAGTGTCCTATATATATCCACTAGGCCTCTTTCTTCCATTTCTCTTTTCAGGTCCAGTATATTCTTGTTGGGTTTCAGTCTGGTTTACCTATCCAGTGTTGACAAAGCTGTGTTGAGGTCTCCCACAATTATTGTGTTATTATTGATGTTATTTTTCAGCTTTGCCATCAATTGTATTAAATATTTTGCTGGATCCTCATTTGGTGCATATATGTTTTGAAGAGTGATTTCTTCCCGCTCTACATACCCCTTGATTAATATATAATGTTCATTTTTGTCCCTTACAACCTTTCTGAGTATAAAGTTAGCATTATCTGATATTAATATGGCCACTCCAACTTTTTATGGGTGTTGTATGCTTGGATAATTTTCCTCCAGCCTTTTATTTTGAGTCTATATTTGTTCTGACTATTCATGTGAGTTTTTTGTAGACAGCAGAAAGTTGGATTGAGATTTTTGATCCATTGAGCCACACTGTGTCTCTTAATTGGTACATTTAGTCCATTGACATTGAAAGAGAGAATTGTCCTGGAATTTGCTGACATCTTTATATCGAAGTTTGGTGTTTCTTTTGGTTAGTCTTGTCTTAAATTAGGTCTTTCAATTTTTCTCTTAAGTGTGGTTTTGAGTCTATGAAGTTTCTGAACTGTTTTTTTCTGTGAAACCGTGTATTTTTCCATCAAACCGGAAAGTGAGTTTTGCTGGGTACAGAATTCTAGTTGAAGCATTCATTTCATTCAGTCTTGTCACAATATCCCACCACTGTTTTCTGGCCTTGAGTGTTTCTGGTGACAGGTCTGCTGTAAATCTCAAGGATGCTCCCTTGAATGTGATTTCCTTTTTTGATCTTGTTTGCAGAATTATGTCTCTATCTCTGGGATTCGACATTGTGACTAGGATGTGTCTTGGGGTATTTTTTTGGGGGTTTCTTTTGGTTGGTACTCGTCGGGCATGCAGGATTTGATCACATACATTCTTTAACTCTGGAAGTTTCTCTTTAATGATAGTCTTGACCGTTGATTCTTCCTGGAAATTTTCTTCCTGGTTCTCTGGGACTCAAATGATTCTTAAGTTGTTTCCGTTGATCTTATCATAGACTTCTATTTTCATCTGTTCCTATTCTTTGACTATATTTTCCATTGTCTGTTCATTTGTTTTCAGTTTTTTTTCTAATCTATCCCGCTGTATGGAGTTGTTATTTATTTCATCTTCCACAGCACCAATTCTAATCTCAGCTTCTTCTATCCTGGTGTTGAGCTTATCCATTTTGTCATTCAATTCATTTACTGAAGAGTGAAGAGTTCAGTTAGAGAAATAACTACATTTTGAACTGTCTTAATAATGAGAATATATGAGGGATATGGAGAGCCTGTCTATAGTACAGGCGGGAGTTGGGTATGGAGGAGGGAGATTTGGGACAATGGTGATGGGAACGTTGCACTGGTGATGGGTGTTGTTCTTTACATACCTGAAACCCAAATACTATCATGTATGTAATAATCAAGGTGTTTGAATAAAATATTAAAAAAAAGAAAAAAATAACTTTTAACTCATTGATGTTGTAAGGTATTAGCTTTAGCGTAGTCTCCTATGTAGTAATGGTAGGTTGCAGTAAGATTTTGGTACTGCATTAGCTTTGTTTTTCTGGGTAAAATACTCTAAGACAGAGATTTGCATGAATATGGATTAGTGGGAAGTGCTCATGGATTAAATGGTATATATATATGAATAAGTTGGGGGGATTTAGTGAAGGAAGAATGTGACTTTCAGTGCAGTAGCAAAGTGACCTTAATCAATGTCATAGAAGTTTTGAATATGAATCTAAACTTTTGTAAATGTATGGGAATTTTGGATGTCTTGGAATGGGAGTGGAAACATGTTGCAAGAGAAAAATATGAATGATTTGTATTCAGGCTTTTACTGCAGTAGTCCTTCCTTGCATATATTCTTTCAGTATGTGATGAGGTAGTTATTTCCATTTTAGGTAGTGATTCAACTGGCCATGAGCAAATATGGTATAGGTAGAGATGTACATGGTTCATGTACACAGGGGTGGGAGTGAGGCTTACAGTCACTTGCTACACAAGTAACCCAGGTACAGTCATTTGAATGAGTTGGACTATTCCAAGAGGTCACATGGAGAGAAAAGTAGATACTAGACCAACATCTGCTCCCTACTATAATATAATGAGATCATTCAAAATTGATAGTAACAAGCCAACCAGCTAACTGACACATATGCAAGCACAACAGAGATCTTCCTAGACTGTCCAGACTAGAACAACAATCTCCTGTCATACAGGATGTGAGAAGTGGTGTATGATTGATACGTAAAGTCATAGAGCTTTGGATGATGTGGTTATGCACCAAAAATTAATCCATGTGCCACTGTACACCCAAATGCAACACCTAATATATATAAACAATATATTTGTTTAATTATTATTTGTGGAGCTAAAATGAATATAAGATTATAATAACTACAAATAAAAATCCTTCAATCTGACTGATCTTGTAAATCACTAAATTAAATGATATGGTCTTAAAATTATTGGGTGATTAGAATTTTTTAAGAAGTACAAGAGGTAATAAAGGAAAGTTGTGAAACTAGTAGAAACTCAAACAGCTATATGCCCTATCTCTGAAGATATTAAGTGTAGACACAATAAACTGAGTCTTAAAATTAGAATATATTCTTACTTGTTTTAGAGAACAAATATTTACTTAGCATATTTTTGCAGTATATGCATGTTACATAAAAAGAGAAAAGCCAAGAAAGACGGTGATGATTACAGAACAATATAAAGACAGAAGACATAAGCTTAAGGGATGCATACGTTCTTGGAAAAGAAGGATAAAGTCTTATTTTATAATTTAATATTTTTGAAAATTATTTTGTGTCAATTCATATTCTCATACTTTAAAAGTGAAACAATAGCAATAATAAAAAATTAGAATGGAACATTCAATGAACTATTAAGGTATACTCTATAGTGGGCCATTTGCTGAAGTGAAGAAAATATGTGTTAATTCCTGACTAATGTTGCTTTCTCCCACAAATTAGTGTTAGTGGCAAAGGCAGACTAATAGTCTGTGGGAAATATAACATATCAATGCATTACTTCCCCTTCATAGAACTTTCTGCATACAAAATTAGTGAAACTAGAGATTATAGGGTAAAGGTTTACTTCAGAATTTCCAGTTATACCCAAGAACATGTAGCTCATAACAATGAGGAGGATCAACGGATAAGGAGGTTCTGGGAAGATGAGCTTTCTTCTGGTTGTATTTGCTATATTAAGTTTGAGAAGCCCATGGGAAGTCTGGGTAGTGGACAGTATCTAGATGTCTTTGTGCTCAAGAAGATAGCTTAGTGTAAAGATTTTTGTAATGAAACTATGTTGGGTTACTGATTCTACCCTAATCAATAGTTGTACTCCACCCAAGAATGTGACATGCTGATATTATATTGTATTATTCCTTACTTGGTATTCTGCTCCCACCCTAGGGTGGGGCCTGATTCTTGTCAATAAAAGCAGGGGTCTGAGGAAGTCAGAGGCTCATTCTTCGGCCTTCTTTCACTGAGCTATGTTCCATCTTAGGAGCAGAAAGCTTGGGTGACTTGAATTTCTTGCTTGAGCATTGAATTTCCTGAACCCATTCTTGTACCTCATCACTGTGTGAATTATTTCCTGCAGATCTCTACAACTGGAACTGTTCCCCCCCTATCCTAATCTGACAGGAGAATGGAAACTGCCTTTCCTGTCTGGTAGCTTGGTGGGAATCCAACCTCACATTCTCCAAGAGAATGTGACACTTCAAAACTATAGGAAGCAAAGGGATTAAAGAGAATAATCATGTGAGGGAAGTGTCTAAAATAATTCACTATATAGACAAACACGTCTTCCTATAGATTGGTGTGCAAGACTGATAAATGCAATAGAAATCTGAATTCTGTTCAAATATAAACAGGATATTAAACCCCTGGTTATTAATATAATCCAGGACAAAGAGATTTATTTGAAGATAATAAGACTCTAATGAGGACAATAAAATTAAACTTGAATAAATAGGGAGCTAAACCATACAATTTATTTGAAAGACTAAAAATAGTGTGGATGATAATACTCCATAGGTTATATACAAATTTAATGCATTTTAATATATATTAAAGTAACTGCAAGACACTATAAAATCTACAAAATGGTGAAATTATTTTTAAAATAATCATTGTACATAAACACATTATGTGTGTATTAATACATGAATATTCATAAAAATTTCAGATTATACCAGGTAATTTTCAAGTATTATCTCACCAACTATCGTCCTCGTTGCTGTTGTAATTATTACAACTTCTCACATGTCTCTGTTATGGCACTCCCAAGAACTGCGCTTGAGATTATGGTGCCCATACACTTGACTGCAATGAGTCACACTTCTTTCTAGTTGTGTGTTTTCATATGTGTTTGATGAGATGACACTAAGATTTGTGATGCTTACACATATTCTGGTTGTTTGGTTTACTGTAGATTGCTGTGGTATCCACACAGAACCTTGTGAAGGATTGAAATTCATGGCTATGATGTTTGCACATCTTTCAATTATGGAACTCACAGGGAATTTTATAACTTGAGTGCTCACAAACACTTGGCAACCAGGTAACCAGAAATTACTTAAAGCTGGAGTCAGAGATAGCAGAACAATTTGAATCAACATAGCAGAGCTGCTAGGATTTTGCACATGTACCAGAAGCAGGAATTAAACCCATGGCCTATTTGTAAGGAATGTGTTCTATGTCACTGAGCTGTCCTCCGAGCTCAGCACTTTTCATTTTAATTTACAATAACTCTTAAATGAAGTATCTGTAATTATTATTCTAATTTTAGGGTGACCATAGATCCGTATATATAGGGTCTACCTGTTTGATGCTATTTTCTGAATGTCTCTGTTCCATTAAATAATTTTCTAAGATATCTTCAGATTTTTGAAAAAAAAAAAAAAACAGTTGCCATACCCAGCTATGCTCAGGACTTACTCTCAACTCTGTACTCAGGGTTAATTCTTGGAGGGGCTCAGGGAACCATTTGCAGTGATGGAGATTGATCCTGAGTCATCTGGGTGCAATTCAAGTGCCTTATTTTGTTGTTAATATCTCTCCATCTTCACTAGATCAATCTTCATGATTAAAATAGAATCATTACTGATAGTTCTTTATTTAAAGTAAAGTAATCTGAGATGTATTTAATATTAATGCTAGAAGTACTTGTATACTTGGTTGTGGTACTTTTTTTATTTAGCAGATAAAGTTTCTGAGTTGTAAACTGAATTTTCATCTTAGCCTGTTAATGGGTTGAATGTGAAAGATGGCAGTGACAAACCCTTTCATTTGTTCCAGCACTCTCTTGATACAAGTAACTCAACTTACCTTTTAGGTGTATCAGGCAATATAAGACATTTCATTTATAAAATGAAGTACTTTCAGATTTATACATAGCCTTTTCTTACCACCAGTTGGAGAAATATTTGATGCTCCTACTAGGGTTTGGCATGCCAACTGGCTGCTCACTTGCTGAAAAGTCACTAGGCTGCTGGTTGGCAGTGTTAGGAAGAAATAAAGGTATCTGTAATAAAGGAAACATGATGATAGGGAGACAGAGTAGCCTTCTATAGACATGTGAAGTATTCAAAATATTTCTTTGAATATACTGTGTCATTCAATATATAAAATAAATATATACTTGTTCATTTGTTACATTTTTATCATAACAAAAAAGGCATACATTTACCATTTCAACCACAAGTTGTTTAGGTTTGTTCTGTAAGGACTTTCACACTGTTTACTAGCCATTGTCACACTATGTCTACAGATCTTTCATCTTTTTTTTTCATGGTTTTTGGGCCACACCTGGCGGTGCTCAGGGGTTACTCCTGGCTGTCTGCTCAGAAATAACTCCTGGCAGGCACGGGGGACCATATGGGACCTTGGAATTTGAACCAACCACCTTTGGTCCAAATCAGCTGCTTGCAAGGCAAACACCGCTGTGCTATCTCTCCGGGCCCAGATCTTTCATCTTTTACATGGAAATTCTAAACCTGCTCAACACTGACTCCCCAATCTGCTTCCCACTTAGCCTCTGGCAGCCAACACTCTACCTTCTGTCTCTGTAAATCATATCACCTATAGTTTTCCATGAAACAAAACTCTTGCAGAAATATTTTGTGAGTGTAATTACTTTATCATAATTCAAGAACCCTTCACGTGATAAAATTTCTTTCCTTCTATAGAATAATTAATTTTCCATTGTATATAGATAAAATATACACACACTTATATACATTCGTTTATTTTATTGCTTGGTATTGACTATTAATTTTGCAATAAAATTACACTTGTAATAAACACAGAAAAACTCACGTTTTTTATTTTTTGATATATAATCTTTATTGTGACTAACGTGAATTATATGTTTTCACAGTAATATTTGCAGTTCATAGTGGCATTGAATCCCATCACCAGTGTTATCCTTCCTCCACCTCAGCTCCCAGCATCTCTCTCTCCTTTGTCCCCCAGACTGTTAGGAAACTGGTTCCCTCTGGGTATAGCTTGTTGAAGGTTGACTATTGGTTCTGTTGTCGTTGACTTTGGATTTGGTGTTTAAGTCTGATCTTTTTTTATTTCTACTCATTGTTCATATGACTGGTTCTGGTATCATCCATTTTTCTTTCCCCTAAATTTATGAAGTAGAACAAGATGATTCAAGTTATGTGGTTCTGTTTGAAACAAACAAAAAAAGCAAACAAAAATATCCAGGGGAAGTCCAACTAGAGGTTATTAATATCAATTTAAAAAGAAGAAAGGGATAAAAAGAAGAAAAACATAACCAAAAAAGCAAAACAAAAATATATAAAAACAAAAACCTACAACAAAAACAAAACAGACAAAACAAAAGAAACAAAAATTACACAAAAGATGAAAACTGGCAATTACAAAAAAGCACCACAGCAACAAATACAATAGCCAAACAATAACCATGAGAACAAAAAAAGAAAAAAAAAGAATGAAAAGAAAAAAAAGGAAGGAGGGCTGGTATGGCAACATTTTATTTTTTGTTTGTTTTGGTTTGGTATTTGCATAGACACAGTAAATTGGGGGAAATTAGAAAGATAATTCTCTTGACCTAAAAGATACAGGGTTGCTCTGCCCCTGAAACATGCTTACATGGGAATAACTACAGGCTCCATACATGTTCATTTTCATATCCCAAGGACCATTTATGGTGTCAGAAAACTTTCCACTCAGTTGTGGATGATAGATTCAGGCCTCTATATTGAGAACTTGGTATTTGCACAACTCTTAGAATGAACCATAGGTTAACGTCTTTTTTTTTTAACCAACTTAAATTATTTTTATTACTTTATTTTTATAAACTTGTATGATACATATATATGTGGTACCTACAGGATATACACCTCGCAGTTCTGTTCCATCACTGCTGTTATAATAGGTCTTCTGTAACTGTTCGTCTTGGCTTTTTGCATAGATCCTAAGACAAAGCCTAGTGTTTCATTATGATTTTGAAAGATCTGCTCTGGAATTAGAGATCTTGGTTATTGTACAAATCCTAGGCTGAACTAGGCTAGGGTCTTTCTTTTTGGTACCCGGATAAGTTTTGCCCAGTCATTTTTGTCAAAGTCAGTCTTCTGTAGTTAGTGATTTTGTTTTTTGCGCATATCAAAATATGCCGTGTCTTCTGATTTCATCTTACCATTAGGTGATTAGATAGGACAACCTGCTTTTAGATCAAGTTGTTGCTGTTTCCTGTCAGGAAGTCATTTCAAAACTGGTGCTAGAGTGGTATTAGGAGTTTCCCAGGGGTAGTTTGGTTCCTGATACTGTTGCAGGGACCTGAGTCTATTCTATGTCTGGGTTCTAGGGCTCAGGATTGGACGGTCACTGTCTGATCTCATGAAGTCTAAGTTGGGTCCTCATGACACATGTTCAGGGTGGGAGGTGCTCCTCTATAAAAAATGTATGGGTTTTTATCCCTAGTAGATAAGAACTTGATTCTGTACATAAAATGTCCTCATTTTTAGTATGCCTTTTCAAAAAGGAATGGTGCCACATTGTATTGCTGGTGCATTGGGGTAAGAATGCCAGGCTATACAATCTCTGTGCATATATAATCTTTGAAATTTAACATCCACCAAAGAAGATGGCTGTGATATAAGCAGTATATAAACGTACCAATGGAAATCGGCATTTACTTCAAAATTTTGTATTTATTTATAGAACACAATGTTCTTTGAAGTCTATAATTTGATATAGTGTTTTCTATCACTTAATCCTATCAAAACAGAGATAATGTTCATGCAGGTGTTTTATTTTTGTTGTTGTTGCTGTTGTTTTTACCATAGCCAATATGGAGGCACTACTGGCCCTCATGATTCTTGGTATGAAGGGTAAAGTTTAACAATACCTGTCAGATCATGGAATGTACTTAGTAGCACCAGTGAGAAACAAAGAGGTTGGGGGTCTGGAAGATGGGAAAAAACAGAGATGGAAGGAGAGAGAAAGAAAAAAGAGAGAGAAAAAGGAACCTGGACATGGTCTTTAATGATGTTGAAGAGTTGTAGGATGTCTAAGATTCACTATTGATAAATTTAAAATGTCAAAATGGGAATTTAATGTTAAAGAAAAAGTAGGTCATTCAAGTCATCAATTACATATGTTTTCAGGTTTATTTAGACTAGCACTTTCATGGGTGGGTTAGCCTGCCTCTTTATTTAGTCATGTAGCTGTCAATCGGTTGTTGCTGTGGTGGTATGTTTATAATGTTGTTGTGTGAAAAGCTGTGAGAATAGAGGCAAAACTCAACTTATAAAAAGACACTATAAAAAACTATAAAACTATAAAAAAAACTTTAGCCATCAAAGGAAAAATGTAGAGGAAATGGAGATGTCATCTCTGTCAAAAAGTGAGCTGAAATTAAGGTAGCCATTGCTAGTTTGAATGTAGAGATCCTACATTCGGATACTTGAGATATTGTCATTAGTATTGACACCACACTGGATATTAAAAATAAAAATTTTACCAAAAAAATAAGAGATACTTTATAAAACTTTATAACTTTGATAAATACAAAAAGGAGTCTCAAGAAACCAATGTAGACAGACGGCCTGATCTAAGACAAAGAAAAGGCATTTTCACATCCAAATTAGTGAACTCTAGGTAAAAAAAATATCAGGAAAAGGGAAAGGATTTTCTATACATATAGGCTCAACCTAGAGAAATAGTCCCAAGAAACTTAGGCAGATGGGCAAATGATCAGCAGGGCCCTCTTTGCAATCCAAAAGAATCATATTCATCCCAGATCAGTGTGCCCCAAGAAGAGCAAAGTGGTGCAGCTGTGTATTTCTTCCAGTCTCTGAACCACACTGCGACAACACCAATAAACTGCAAAAGTCACAATGGGAAAGCAACACAGAACAAACCCCAACATGCTTAGTGAAAGAAGATGATAGTTCTGAGGACTCTATTAATATCAGTTACTGATTAAGAACAAACAACCAATAAGACTTAAGAGGATGTGAGAACAGAAATGAGAAAACTTAAACAGAAATGACAGAACTGAAAAAAATTGGTAGATGCCTTCACTGGAAGGCATCTCCAGCAAACTTATAGATGCTGGGGACATAATCAAGTGAGCATGAAGATGAGCTCATCCAGACAAGAGCAGAAGATGGAAGTCTTAAAATAAGTAAAAATATAATGGAAAATTTAATATAAATGAAGACATGACAATAGAATCTTAGAAGAAATTCAACAGAAACAACATAAGAATCATTGGGGCCCCAGAGAGCCAGAAATTAACCCCTATGAAGAAGCAATAGTCAAAGACATCATTGCTGAGAAGTTTACATAGCTAATGTTTCTAAAAGTTTTTTTGATAGAATCTTTAGGGTTTTCTAAGTATAGTATCATGTCATCTGCGAATAGTGAGAGCTTAACTTCTTCCTTTCCTATCTGGATTCCCTTGATATTTTTTCTTGCCTAATCGCTATAGCAAGTACTTCCAGAACTATGTTACATAGGAGTGGTGAGAGGGAAGTACCGGAGTTTAGAGGGAAGGCTTTCAATTTTTCTCCATTGAGGATTACATTTTCCATTGGCTTATGATAGATGGCCTTGACTAGATTGAGAAAGGTTCCTTTCAATCCCATCTTGCTGAGAGTTTTTTTTTAAATAAAGAATGCGTGTTGAACCTTATCAAATGTTTTCTCTCATCTATTGATATGATCATGTGATTTTTTATTTTTCTTTTTGTTTATATTGTGTATTATGTTGATAGATTTATGAATGTTAAACCATCCTTGCATTCCTGGGATGAAAACTACTTGATCATAGTGAATGATCTTCTTGATAAGGCATTGAATTCTATTTGCCAGAATTTTATTGAGGATCTTTGCATCTGTATTCATCAAGGATTTTGGTCTGTAATTTTCTCTTTTGTCTGTATCTCTGTCTGGTTTTGGTATCAAGGTGATATTGGCTTTATAGATGCTGTCTGGAAATGTTCCCGTTTTTTAAATTTCATGAAATAGCCTGGTCAGGATTGGTAGTAGTTCCTCTTGAAAAGTTTGAAAGAATTCATTAGTGAATCCATCTGGTCCTGTGCTTTTGTTTTTGGGGAGATATTTGATTACCGATTTAATTTCCTCAATAGTGATGGGGGTGTTTAGATATGCTACATCCTCCTTGTTCAACCGTGGAAGATTATAAGAGTTCAAAAATGTATCCGTTCCTTCCAGGTTCTCATGTTTCATGACATAAAGTTTCTCGAATAATCTCTGATTACCCTTTGAATCTCTGCAATATCTTTAGTGATCTCCCCCTTTTCATTTCTAATATGGGTTATCAAGTTTCTCTCTCTCTTTCTTTGTGAGTTTTGCCAATGGTCTATCGATCTTGTTTATTTTTTCAAAGAACCAACTTCTGCTTTCGGATTGTTTTATGGGTTTCCACTTCATTGATGTCTGCTCTCAGTGTTGTTATTTCCTTCAGTCTCCCTATTTTTGGTTCCTTTTGTTGATCATTTTCTAATTTTATGAGCTGCATAATTAGGCTATTCAGGTATGCCCCTTCTTCCTTCCTGATGTGTGCTCGCAAAGCTATAAATTTTCCCCTCAGTACTGCTTTTGCTGTGTACCATAAGTTCTGATAATTTGTGTCTTCATTGTCATTTGTTTCCAGGAAAGTTTTAATTTTTTCTTTGATTTCATCACTGACCCACTGGTTTTTCAGTAGCAGGCTATTTAGTTTTTGCTTGTTAAAGTTTTTTCCTCTGTGTGCCTTTGTAATTCACATCTAACTTCAGAGTTTTATGATCAGCAATGATAGCCTGAAAAATCTCTATCCTCTTAATTTTATGTAGATATGTTTTATGTATCAGCATGTGGTCTATCCTGGAGAACGAGCTATGAGCACTAGAGAAGAATGTGTATCCAGGTTTTTGAGGATGGAGTGTCCTATATACATCTAGTAGGCCTCTTTCTTCCATTTCTCTTCTCAGGTCTAATATATTTTTTTTAAGTTTCAGTCTGGTTGACCTATCAAGTGTTGAAAGGGCCATGTTGAGGTCTCCCACAATTATTGTTATTACTGACATTCTCTTTCATATTTGTTAATAGTTGTATTAGATATCTTGCTGGTCTCTCATTAGGTGCATATATATTTAATATTGTGATTACTTCCTGCTGTACATATCCCTTGATTAGTAAGTACATAGTGCCCATCTTTATCCCTACAACTTTTCAATAAAATATATATATATATATAATAGATATATTTGGATGTATATATAATAGATGTATATAGCAATGTAGCAGACTATAAAGTTAACACACAGAAATCAATGGCCTTTTTATACACCAATAATGATAGGGAAGAAATGGCTATTAAGAAAACAACCCCATTCACATTAGTCTCACATAAATGGAAATACCTTGGAGTCTACTTGACTAAAGCTGTGAAGGACCTATACAAAGAAAACTATAAAACCCTGCTACAAGAAATAAGAGAAGACACATGGAAATGGAAATCCATACCCTACTCTTGGATTGGCAGTATTAATATCATTAAAATGACAATACTCTCCAAAGCTTTGTACAGATTTAATGTGATTCCTCTAAAGATACCCATGACATTTTTCAAAGAAGTGGATCAAACACTTCTGAAATTCATTTAGAACAATAAACACCCACGAATAGCCAAAGCAATACTTGGGAAAAAGAATATGGAAGGTATTACTTACTCCAACTTTAAACTGTATTACAAAGCAATAGTTATCAAAACAGCATGGTATTGGAATAAAGATAGACCCTCAAATCAATGGAACAGGCTTGAGTACTCAGAGAATGTTCCCCAGATATACCATCACCTAATTTTTGATAAAGGTGCAAGAAATCTTAAATGGAACAGGGAAGGCTTCTTCAATAAGTGGTCTTGGCACAACTGGCTAGCCACTTGTAAAAAAGCAAACTTAGACCTCCAGTTAGCATAATGTATAAAGGTAAAATCCAAATGGATTAAAGACATAGATATCAGACCTGAAACTATAAAGTATATAGAAAAACATGTAGGTCAAACACTCCATGACATTGAGACTAAAGGTATCTCTTCCAAACAAGTGAAAGCAGAAATAAATAGATGGGACTATATTAAACTGAGAAGCTTCTGCACCTCAAAGGAAATCACGCCCAGAATACAAGAGTGACCCACTGAGTAGGAGAAACTATTCACCCAATTCCCATCAGATAAAGGGTTACCATCCAAAATATACAAGGCACTGACAAAACTTTACAAGAAAAAAACATCTAACCCCATAAAAAATGGGGAGAAGAAATGAACAGACACTTCGACAAAAAAGGTATACAAATGGCTAAAAGGCACATGAAAAAATGCTCCATATCACTAATCAACAGGGAGATGAAAATCTAAACAGCAATGAGGTACCATCTCACGCCACAGATATTGGCACACATCAGAAAGGATGAGAACAATCAGTGCTGGTGGGGATGTTGAAAGAAAGGAACTCCTATTCACTGCTGGTAGGAATGCCGTCTGGTCCAACCTTTGTGGAAGGCGATATGAAGATTCCTCCAAAAGCTGGAAGTTGAGCTCCCATACGATCCAGCTATAGCACTCCTAGGGATATATCCTTGGAACACAAAAATACAATATAAAAATCCCTTTCTCACACCTATATTCATTGTAGTGTTGTTTACAATAGCCAGACTCTGGAAACAGCCTAGATGCCCCTCAATAGATGAATGGTTAAAGAAACTATGGTGCATATACATAATGGAATATTATGCAGCCATCAGGAGAGATGAAGTCATGAAATTTTCCTATACATGATGTATATGGAATCTATTATGCTGATTAAAGAAGTCAGAGGGAGAGAGATAAACACAGAATGACTCATTCATCTATGGATTTTGAGAAAAATGAAAAACTTTTGTGTAATGATTCTTAGAGACAAAATAGAGGAGGACTAGAGGGTCCAGCACCTGACATGAAGCTCACCACAAGGATCATTTAATGAAGTCACAGAAATAATTACACTGCGAACTATCATAACAAAATGTGACTGAATGAGGGAAGTAGAAAGCCTGTCTAGAATACAGGCTAGTGTGGGGTGGGGAGGAAGGACACTTGAGATATTAAATAAAAGAAAACATTTTACATAGCTGAATAGTACATACATCCGTATTCTGATAGTGTGAAGAGTAGTAGCCAAAGCAAGACAAACACAGGGAATATAATAGTCACAATGATGGAAACCATAGATAGAATACTGAAAGCAGAAGAATCAAAAAAGGAAATTACATACAAAGGAGTATCCTTGAGATTTACATCAGACTTATCACATGTAACCCTCCAGGCTTGAAAGCAATAGAGGGTTACAGTGGGGGAAAAAATGAATGACTCACCAAGAATCAGTCAGGCTTTCATTTAGGTTTGAAGGGAAGATTTATGGCTTCATAGATGAACAACAGCTGAGGGAATTTACAGGCTAAAAGTGACCTTAAAAGAATGAATGGGCTAAAGAGAAAGCACAGCAATAGGGTGTTTACCTTGCATGTGACTGACAGAGGATGAACCTGGGTTCTATTCCTGACATCCCATATGGTCCCTTATGCTTGCCAGAAGCAACTTCTGAGCACAGAGCCAGGAGTAACCCCTGAACACCTCTGTGTGTGGCCAATAAACCAGAAAAAAAAAGACCTGAAGTGTCTACTTTCAGGCAAGACAGAACTAACACCAAACTTCTACCAAAAAAAAAAAAAGTGGCACCAAATTCCATGACAATCATCTCTCTTAATATAAATGGACTGAATGAAACAACAAAGAGACACAGAGTGGCAAAATGGATTAGAAAATTGAATCTGACATTTTTCTGTCTTGTAAGACACATTTGCTTTTTTTTTTCTTGATTTTTTAATGACTGGCTACCTTTAGTTAATTTTCTTTTTGTAAATAATGTCTTTACGTAAGCATCAGATAACTCAGAGGGAGATAGATGGACACAGAATAGTCTCAATCATCTATGGATTTTAAGAAAAATAAAAGACATTTCTGTAATAATATACAGAGACAATAGATATGAGGGCTGGAAGGACTAGCCCATAATTGAAGCCTAACACACAGAGTGGTGAGTTCAGTTAGAGAAATAACTACACTGACAACTATCATGACAATGGTAGTGAATGAGAGAAATAGAATACCTGACTCAAATACATGCAAACGGTAGGGGAGAAGGGAAATGGGAGCATTGATGTTGCACTGATGAAGGGGGGGGGTGTTCTATTTATAATTAAAACCCAACTACAAACATATTCGTAATCATGGTACTTAAATGAAATATTAAATTTAAAAATAAGTTAATATAGTATCATGTCATCTGCAAAAAAAAAAAAAGAAAAAGAAAAAAGAAAGAAAGGCACTAAAGGCTTCTTGATGCACTGTCTAAACAAGTGGAAGCAGAGTAAAACAAGTGGAACGTCATTAAAATTAGAAGAATCTGTACTTCTAAGCAGTGACTAGAAAACAAAGGTCACCATGGAACGGGAGAAACTAGAATTCTAATATCCATTTACAAGGGGCTATATCTAAGGTATACAAAGTACTGACAAAATTAAAGAAAAAAATCTAATCCTATTAAAAATGGGGAGAAAAATAAACAGACATTGATTCATAGAGAAATACAGATAGCAAGAGGTACATAAAAATTGCTCAAGATAACTACTCGTCAGGGAGATACGAATCAAAACAATAAAGAGGTATCATTTCATACTACAGCAACTGGCACACATCACAAATAACAAGAACAACTAGTACTGGTATGGATTGTAAAAAGAACTCTTATTCTTTGCTCTTAGGAATGCCATCTAGTCCAGCCTTTATGGAAAACAATATGAATATTCTCAAAACACTGGAAATTGAGCCCCATATGATTCAGCAATACCATTACTAGGAATTTATTCTACGAACATAAAAACACAATATAAAAATGTTTTCTGCACTCTTAGGTTTATTGCAGCACTATTTACAGTGGTCAGAATCTGGAAACAACTCAGGTTCCCCACAACAGATGAGTAGCTAAAGAAACTATGGTACATCTAAAAATAGAATATTATGCAGTTTTTAGGAAAAATAAAGTCATGAAATTTGCCTATAACTGGATGGAGATGGAGACTTTTAGGCTGAGTGAATTGAATAAGAGGGAAATAAATAGACAGAATAGTCTCACATATCTGTGGGATTTAAGAAAAATAAAAGTATGGTGATATTACCCAGAGACAATAGAGATAATATCTGGAAGGACCAGTCCATGTTATCAAACTTACCACAATGAGTGGGAGCACAGTTAGAGAAATAACTGCACTAACAACTACTGGAAAAGACAGGAAGTAGGGGAAGAGGAAAATGGGAAATTCTAATGGTGAGAAAGGTGAAGTTTGAATAAATGAATAAACATCATTTATATGATGAGTGAACTAAATACAAATATTTTTTATAACTTGTGCTTAAATAAATCTCATAAAAAGAAACAAAATCAAAAATAAAAAGGTTATAAGGGATATGTGAATCAAAACAATAATGTGGCATCATCTCACACAACAGAGATTGACACACATGAAAAAGAATAAGAACGATCAGTGCTGACTTGGATGTGGGGTGATAACATTCTTATTCAATGGTGTTCTAAATGTCAACTTGCCTTGCACATGGCTGACCTAGAATAGACCAGGGTTTGATTCCTGGCATCCCACATAATCCCCCGAGCCTGCCAGGAGTGATTTCTGAGTGTAGAGCCAGAAATAGCCCCTGAGCACCGCTGGGTATGGCCCCAAAATCTAAATAAATAAATATTTTTTTTAAAGAAAAAGATAGTATGGTAACAATATCCAAAGAAAATAGAAATAAAGACCAGGAGGACCAGTCCATGGTAGAAAGGAAATAATGATAGTTAAATACTGTTAAATTTACAATATATGCTGCAAATGTCTAAGACTATATACTAAATAAAAGAGATCACATAGCCCAGATATGTTTATTTTTGAGATATACTTGCAATGAGTTCTTAAAGTAATAGTGATAGTTTTATAGTGTTGGATTTATTGCTGCAATGTGTATAAGATAATATACTAAAGATTAGCGATCACATAGCTTAGATGTGCTTATATTTGACACATATGATTACAGATGTTATTTTTAACAGAAAAAAACACTATATTGCAGAAGCATTGTCTCAGCTTACCACAATTAAGTCAGTATCAATCTGAAGTCAATTGTGAAATTATAAATATGCATATCATACTTTTAAGAACAACTTCTATGAAAATATCTTGAAAAACCTAACTAAAAAATCAGAAGAATTGGAATAGAATACTAAAACAAATTGTTTAAGCCAAGATAAAGCAACAGAAAAATATCAAAAGCAGATGTATAGATACAAATAGCCCAATAATAATTATGTTAAATGTAAGTTGACTAATTACTTATGTCATGATGGGCCATTACATAATAGAGCAGCAATCGTATTTAGGGCTAAAATAATAGTATAGAGATTAAAGTACTTGCTTAGCAATGCAGCTAATGCTCTGAGCACTATCAGAGGTCATTATGGAGCACAGAACCAAAAAATCCCTGAGCACTAGCCAGTGTGGACCCAAACTCCAAAATTCCAACAGTTCTTTACACCAAATCATGCTGATTATATTGCAACTTGCTTAGCCAATTTCCAAATGCTCAGACTCATAGTATAATAACACCACTGCAAACACACACATTATTTTTGTTAATTTTTGCTTGAGATATATCTTACACAATGGAACAAAATTGCCTCAATGCTTCATAGTTTTTGATGTACACTGATGAATTGCTCTCTTAAATGCATAAGAACTTTTCTGAATAGATATGTCAATAAGTTTTAATTATTTAAAGAGGTAATAAAAATGAAGAAATTTGAATTTGTATTGGTTTCATGCTATTGAGGCAAGCATTTTAAATCTTGTTAATTTATCACCTTTATACCTTATGTATAAATTAAAAAGTTATTGGGAGGATTCTAGATATTTATTTATGAATTGTCTTGTACTGATGATGGCAGCACCTTGCTTTACTATCTTTTAGATGCCATTCCATTAGTAGTGGCCTCAATTAATTAGCTTAAAGAAAAATTATAGAAATCTGGTCATCAAGTGGGAAGTCATTACATGTCTATCAGAAATTCACTTCAACTTCACAGATGAGGACTTAGTATCTCCATGTGCTCCGAGAACTCTGAGGTAAAACAGAAAAATAAGAATTAGTAGAACTATGAACAGGAGAATCTTGGGCAAAAGGCTCAGCAGAGCTGAAAACAATTAGTCAGAGAAAGTTTTAGTGACAAAACATTAGAAATGAAACTATGATGATGATCAGATCTGGTAATTCTGCATGATCCAGAAATAGATAGTAGTTCAGGTCAGTTGAGGATCTCTGAGTTTTCTCAAGAAAGTAGTGGGAGAGAAAAATTGATTTTGTTCTTAAGAGTTACAACTTCTTTTTTCCCTTACAGATTTTAAGTATAGCTCCTGCATTTACTCCAGGACATGTTCCTTAATATTCTGAGTCACATTTTATGGAAAAGTACACATGGTATCAAGAACCAAATAGTTCAGTACTAGCTTCCCATTACATTATTTCTACCATTCTCACCACAGATATTTTAGAAATGAGTTTTATAAAAAAATAAAAGGGTTTTGATAAAGGAAATCTCAACTATCATAAGTCTTGAACTTTCTTCCATAGATAATGGAAAATGAGATCATTTTATATAAGTGCTATTCAGATGCACACCATTTTGATAATCTATGAGCATCAAGATAAAAATGGTACCCATCATCAGTAGTTCATTATTTTTTTTTATATGTCAGACAGATAGAGCCTGTATTACTTTTTTGTAGGACTTTGAAGACACAAAAAGTCCTTTTTTATCCTTCTCAACTATAGAATTACTAACAAAATGTAAATATTTAAATCAGATGACGAAATAAAAAGAACGATAGCAAGCCTGACATGCTTGTCATCTAGTGCTCCTAAACAGGGACCTCCCTTCAGAACTGGTTCTAGGGATTAACCTCCTATGAAGTAAACATGTTTGTAGCTGCTGAACTCAGCCAAAACTGAGGATACCAAGGAGTATATAGAACCCATATCTTACAAGAAACACTATCTAGTCAAGAAACAATAGTGTTATTAGTCAAGAAACACTATCTGTAGGTTGGGATTCACCCTCCAGGAACTTCTATTCAGTGAGAAAGAACTGACAAGTATGAGACAGAAATGAGCAGTTGTTTAGAGTAAACTTAAGTCTTCTATTCTAAAATAAATTGCGTTTTATCCACCAGTTCCCATCAACCTTAGCCCAGTTCTAGTTTTAGAGACACAGTTTTTTGTTTTGTTTTGTTTTGTTTTGTTTTACATGAAGGGGAAGTTTGGCTGAGATTACAGTCCATTGAAATGGTGCTGAAGACAGTCATGTGGCCATTTCCTGGTGAGCCAAGACTCTTTGGTTCAGGCTATACTTAAACTGTTCACCACCTTTCACTTCCATTTACCTTATGACTACCACTAGTTAGGAGTAATCAGAGAAAGGAAAAAAAAAGAATAAAAAAATCAGAAGGAAAATAAGTCTTTTATTTAGGGTTCGCATTTAGGGGAGAATATAAGTAGTGAGTGGGATGCACCATTCCTGTGTCTATGTGGAGATTCTCCAGAAGAGCACACTCAGCCCTTTCTACCTCTAGATGAGTGCAGAGTCTGCAGGCACAAAGATTCTCATAGGACTGCTCTCCAGGGTCAGGCATAAGTGTGTCATTAATAGGGTTACACCATACACATGTGTTCTAGCTTTGCTCTCATCCTTTTCATTTCCCAGATGTTTAACTTCCATGTATATGTCTTCAGTAATTCTAGACTTGCATAGGGAATACAGAGTTTATTGAGTTTTATCTCTAACCCTTTCCTTGGCGGAAGGAAAGTAGAGGCAGATACTCCCCCAGTGAGTGCGCAGGATTTTCAGTTCAGCCTGCAAGTATCACTTGACTTTTTTGCAAGCTTCAATGCCTATTATTTTGGTTTTCCCTGCTTGCCTAGCTCTTATTTATGTGACCTTGTACTTTCTCTGTCCTTGTAAGTTGTATGTTCTTGGAGCCAGGCAGGGTATAAATACACAAACAAATACAGTGAGCACCTGACTAGCCGCGTCTCTGATCCACATCATACCATGTTGCTTCTTGGACTTCTGGATCAATGCAAGCACAATAGGCTCTGTTTCTCCTTGGGCTCGTGCCTTGAGCCTGCTTGCTGATCAGAACTTCCCTTCTTTCTTGGCTCCTTGTTACATGGTCACTGAAATCCAGATTCATGGACCCTTGTTATCTGACTGTAATCTCCCAAACTATGCTTCTCTACCACCTCCTCCTCACCCTAAGCATGGATATTGTTTTCAATGGTTCATAATCTCTGCATTCCCCCTGACAGTAACTAATATAGGGTTTCCTGACTGCTTGATTTCTTGGGGAATAATGTGGTATGATTTGAGTTGATTTAGATTTGAGTTGGTCCTTCCATCAAAATTGCATCCAGGGGCTGGAGAGGTGGCGCTAGAGGTAAGGCTAGCGCTAGTGAAGGAAAGACCGCGGTTCGATCCCCGGCATCCCATATGGTCCCCCCAAGCCAGGGGCAATTTCTGCATACTTAGCCAGGAGTAACTCCTGAGTATCACATGGGTGTGCCCCCCCAAATTGCATCTATTCACTCACTATATGTGTCTAGGATCTATAAAGAATGTCTTACTTGTGCCACATTCTGAATGGGGGAAAGTAAATGATAGTGAAGCACAGACCTAAGGTCCAGTTTTGTGACTTTTAATTTAATTTCTGACATTGCACACTGTAAGAAATTAGGCACTTAATATTTTCTAGTGTAAGATTATTTGTTTGTTTGTTTGTTTATTTTGAGTACATACCTGGCACAGTGTTCAGGACTTACTCTTTTTTGGCTTTGAGCTTAGAGATCACTCCTGGTTAAGCTCGGGAATGAGCTGAGTACAAGGCAAGTACACTCATGCTATAATATCTCTTTGCTTAGGGTAAGGTTCTTCTTTAGTAAAATATGGGGAGTGATTCCTGCATATAAACCACTATACATATTAAAAGAGATACTTTATGGGAAACACAGGCACAGCAGTGCACAGCTGCAGGCTCTAGTGATATGTAACCTCAGAAAGAGGTGAGCCTTCTTCCCACACCTCACACAGGCCACTCTCAAGGCTTCTCTTTTGCTTGTTTCATCCATCAAACTGTTCTCATTTCCACTTGTTCCCCAGAAACCTGTAGTTTCTCAATTGCCTCCCATGAATCCCCATTTCTATTGTTTTCTGATAAATTTCTTTCTGGTTTTATATTTGTATTTGAAAACAACAACAACAACAACGACAAAGCAGCATGGTTTTTGGACACAGCTGTGCTCTGACTTGCAAAACTATACCAAACCCAAGGTAAGTTAAGTCCTCTCAATTCACACAGTCTCATCCTGATCTCAATGCTAGAAGACTATGTGGGTGCAGAAGCTCCAAATAGCTCCTACAACATCTTGTTTCTAAAGTCTGATGACCCTCTCTTTAGAATTTGCCTTCCAGCTTCCACTCCCAAAACCCTTAACAGAATTCTCCAAGTGCCCCTTGCTTGCCACTCTGCAATTTTAATGGTTCACAAGGCTGTGCTAGGACTCATTGGTGGGTGCAGTCTTGTTGCCTCAGGAGTATGTGCCTGATCTGCAACATGAAGAGGAGGCCTTTCAGCATGTTTCATTCAATAAGGCAGCACCATAAAAAAAATGAAAAAAAAAAACAAAAAAAACAAAAAACCCAGGCAACAACCTCATTTCTGAGAATCAAGCCTCAAGCCCCCAAACCAGGATACTGGAGAGACATGGGTCAGGAAGCAAATCCACACTCACTGAAAGAGGTGAAGTAGGTTCAGAAATTTCAACACACAAGCCTTCCTCTCCTACGAAGCAGATAATAGCTCAGCAGGGAAAGCTCAAAACAGCAAGCTTTTAACGGAGACCCGGGATTTTTATTAGGAAAAAGCAGACCGCACCCTAGGCTAGATAGAGAACAGTGGTCTAAATACCAATCCAAGGTGCTACATTAAAAGAGATTTACAGTGAATAACAAGGTGCATACTGAGTGGGGTGTAGTCTGGTTAATCCAATATTTCTTTCATGCTCCCAGGCACCAATAAGAGAAGGAAGGCATTTCTATGTTCTGGAATTTTGAGTGGTAGAGATTCTGATGTTCTCTTTCCTTTCCCACCATTGTACCAGGCAGTCTGCAGTGGGCGTTTTTGCTAGCTGGGGTGCAGAGTGTAGGTTCTTCAGAATTGCATAGGGTCTGGGAGAACTGACTGGGCTGAGAAGCTTTGCAGAGAATTGACTGGAGTCTCAGATTTAAAAAGAAACATGAAAGCTGTTGAACTTGGGAGGCGGTTTCTGTCTCTTGCACAGGTTCCACTTGTCTGGGTCACAAATAAACTTCTGTTAGCTTCAGAGATTATGCTGGTTGTCTGATCTCTCAGCAAGCCTGCCTGGTGTTGTTTCTGTGACTTTGAACATGCTCTGAATGTTTGATGCTAAAAGAAGCAGTTGGTGGTGAGGCAGTCGAGCAGATCAGCTATGAACAATTGAAAAGCGAATGGCTTTCAGTTAGAAGCTCATCTTTCTTTACCGGGAAGCTGGTTCTTGGAGGAGGACTCCTAGCCTTTCTATGGGGGCATGGACAGGTTCTGACAAGTAAGAATAAATTGCTTTCCTGTTTTGATTGCCAGAGGATCCCCTTGGTTTGCAAATTTAAGCTAAAACCCCCAGATGGGAGGAAAGAACAGATTGAATTATATAGAAGATGTGGCCCATAGAACTGAACTGACAGAGACTGTGTATCGGTGCTGTTAAACACTCTGCTTCTACTTACAGTAGGAGGCAGTCACTCCCCTGTGCTCAGAATGTCCATGTTCTTCCCACCACCTTCCAGGCTTCACAGACCTTAGCACCAAAGGTGAACCTGGTACAGTGCTGTTAGGGATTATGTCATATGGGCCATTTGATTTGCTTTTGGGAATTAGGTTACACTTGATGGCTCTCAGGGATGGCTCTCCTGGCACTGTACTCAGGTTTCACTCCTAGTGGTGATTGGAGAAATATGTGGTGCTGGCAATCAAACCAGAGAAGAAAAATCAGTGAGGACTTAAAGGCTATAGAATGATAGTGATGGGGGTCAGAAAGGACATCCTACTGGCTGCTTGGAAGAGATGAGATGAACACAGAGCCTCCCTGGAAAGCATCCAGATTAGAAGGGACAGAATAACAATAATGAGAATATTTTTGATTAGCAGCAAGATTGTTGTCACTTCATAAGAGGAGTAACCATTTTGATAGTGAACACCACACCATGTAGTTCTCTTGAACCCCAATGCTGTATTAGTGACCTTCTCATCATTCCTCAGATGCACTGAACTCCTTTAACCTGATGGATTTTTTAGCCTCACTTCCTCTCCCTCTTCAGATCTTTCTTCAAATACTATTTCTTCAGAAGTCCCTCACACCACTCTCAGGCTGTCTTACACCAGTACATCCATTGCCCTATTCTTCCTGATGTAGCCCCTTCTGCTTACCAAATATATAAATATATATGTTCTTCTTTTCTTCTTTCTTTCTTTCTTTCTTTCTTTCTTTCTTTCTTTCTTTCTTTCTTTCTTT
>PVKC010000471.1:0-25084 GCA_004027635.1 Crocidura indochinensis | reverse complement strand
CTGATTTGTTGAGCAGATACAGAAAGAAACAAATGCCTTTAATTCTATTGGGTATTGCATTCATGGCAAACTTAGATTACTTCCAAGGAACACATTCAGGTCCTTGTGTTGCTACTACCAAAGAGTTTCCTCCTGTTCTTCCTACATTTGTAATGTTAATTAGGTAACACTTCAATAACCACAGGTGGCTGGAGTCTATTGTACTAGACAAGGAAGCTCTGGCATAAGATGCATGACCAAGTAGAGCTCATTCTCATTTTGCATAGACAGGAGTATCAGAAGTCACCAATGATATTGAAGATCACAAACCTATGGCATAATTTCTGGGCTTTTAGAATAAGACCATACTAATCCTACCTTTTGGCTTGATTCTCTTTCTTATATTGTGTGGTTTTTATTCTTTTCTCTGCCTATCAGACACTAGAGAGGAACTGTCTAACTCTAGGCTCCTTAAAATTAGCATGTAAGAATAACACAAAAAAGTACCAGATGTTTTCATAGTAACTTGAATGTCTTAGAATTATTTAAAAAAATTTAACAGCTTTATTATTTATTTAACATATTGCATAGGGATAGCTCTACAGGCTATCTATAGTAGCCTCAGAAATAGGAAAAAATCACCTCTGGACAATGACCCCAATGATCACTTGCTCTAGCTATGTCTCTGCTGGCAGCTGCTTGCCATTTGCAACTCCATTGATGGTTGCTTGCTGTGCATTTGTTTCACTAGTCTCTGACTGGTTCCTGGTTGCCAGTCTCTTATTGTCTTATTCCCATCTGCTTGTCAGCATCTGTGAAACTGAATACTTGGATGTACTTAGGTTTGTGTTTATATTTATCACCTACCCTACCTCTTAGGTAATATTGGTACTTTTTTTTGTGTGTGTGTGAGAAATGGGAGTTACATTAGCAGTGCTCAGTTTTACTCCTGACCCTGAGCTCCAGGATCAATACTACCTAGTGGGGATTTGGGGGACCATATGGGATGCTGGGCATCTAACCTGGAATAACTGCATGCTAGACAAATGTCCCACCAGCTGTACTATTGGTCATTCCCACTCTTAGCTATTTTTTTTTGTAGCAGATTGGTTTGTAAGTGACATGTGACATTTAAAATGACCTGTTGAATGGTCTTGATTTTCTGCCGCCCTCCCCACTTCTTCCATAATACTTTCACTAAAGAGATATTTTTGCAGTTTTATAGTAAAGCAGACTACAGATTTTTGTTCTTACAATATAGTATGTTATCAAATGTCCTGTCTCTTGCTAACATGGGAGGCAAGCTAGTTTCTAAAGGCAGTTGTAATTATTTTTCTTATTATACTTTTCTTAATGCAAATAAGATTGAATATAGATTCCTGTTTTATAAGAGCAATTGGATTTCTCTCCATGGTCAGTTGTCTGTATTCTGATTAAATTTGAAAAATTAGATTTTCCTTTTTCAGTTTGATTTTGAAACTTTTTTAGAAAGAAAACTTAAAGAAATTGCCCTTTCCCTCAAATAACATCTTTCTAATAGCTACATAAGATGTACATGAGATAGATCCCATTTAAAATTTTATTGAATCACCATGAATTACAATTATAAAGTTATTTATGATTTAGTTTTTAGTTCCAACACCAATCCTTTCACCAGTGGATTTCATTTTCCTCAAATTATGTCACTAGCTTCTTTCTTATCCTAACTTGCCTCTATGACAGGCACAGCTTTCTTTGGTCCACACCCTTCTGCCTTGTTAAGCACTGTGGTTTACCATATTGTTTCTGATAGGATATCATGCATATCACTTTACCTTGCTTCAGCATCTAGCACTGGTCCAAAGTGACCACTTCTCTCTATTATTGTTTTCCTTTCCATAACCTATCCCACCTCCTCCTCCCCATCCCCTCTCCTGTGAGAAACTTTTTACTAAGGACCAATTCTTCCATTCTTTGTTTCAATTACTTATGGGCATTAGTTATTTCCCTATTTTTTTAATATTCCACAGATAAGTGAGATCTGTGTCTGTTCCTTTTCCTCAACTCATTTCACTCAACATGATATTCCCAGCTCCATTTGTACATCAGCAAATTGCATGACTTCATCTTTTCTTATGGCCTAAGAGTATTCCATTGTGTGTATATACCATAACTTTTTTTATTTACTCATATGTTCTGGGGCACTTGAGTTGTTTCCAAATTTTGGCCATTGTGATTAATACTAAGATGAACATAGCAATGCAAATACTTTTTTGCATTGCGTTTTTCAATCATTTGTGATTATATTCCCAGGAGTAGAATTGCTAAGTTGTATGAAAACTCAATTCCTAGTTTTTAAAGGAATGTCTATATTGTCTTTCATAAAGAAGGGACTAGTCAACATTCCCACCAGCAGCTATGAAGTGTTCCCTTTTCTCTGCATTCAGACCAACAATATTTATTGTTCTTTTATGATGAGTGCCAGTCTCTGAGGTGTGAGGTCTCAATTGTTTAGATTTGTGTTTCTATGATGATTAGTGCTGTATATATTTTTCTTATACATTTGGGACTTTTATATTTCTTCTTTGATGAAGCTTCTGTTTATTTATCTTTTCTTTCCTTTTTTTTTTGATGGTGTTGAATTTTTTTTCTTTGTAAAGTTCTACCAGTCTTTTATATATTTTTAATACTAACCTTCATTGGCTGAGTAGGCAAAAGATGTCTCCCAGTGTAGATTGGTTGTCTTTGTATTTTGGTCATTATATTCTTTGAGGTATTCCTCCCATGAAAGGGGTACTTGATTACCATGACAAATAATTTTCTAAGAATATACTATCACATATGCATGACTTGGTGTTTTTATTTTTGTGGGACAGATTTCCTAAAGTGTAATTTCTCACTGTATCTTTTAATTAACAGGCTATAAGAAAAGAGGAAATCATATAGGTTGCTGCTACATGGAGGGATCTGGAGAGTATCATGCTAATTTAAGTTAATTAGAAGAAGAGGATCAGACACACAATGATGTCTCTCATGTATGGTATATAATTGGGGAAAACAGATGTCCCAAGCAACAGAAACTGAAAATAAGACTTCACTAGGAAGAATGCAGGGGTGTGTGTGTGAAATAAGGAGACATGGAGAAAAAGATGGGAGAAGTGGACACTTAGTGAGGGAATAGTGCTGGATTATATTATGCATGAAGCTTTATCTTTAATAGTATTCAAAATCATAGTATATTTTTTAAAATCTGTATATTTTAGTTGCCATTATTAGGTTACTATTTCAAAAGAATATACATTCCCACAGGGAAAGGATAGAAGAACTTATTCCTACCTTCTGATTTGCAATATTTTTAAGTAAAAATAGTATCATCTTGTGATTTTAATTAATAGGTATCTGACCATGAGTGATGTTAAACATATTCTAAGTAGGTTTATTGACTATGTTTTATCTCTTATGAAATACTTATTCATCTTCTTGCCTATTTTTCTCTTGGATATCTGGATTCTTTTCTGCCAATTTGCAGAAAGCTATGTATATTAGCAATACTAGCTATTTATTTATGATAAATATTTACTCCAATCTCATTTGTTTCTTTATTATTACTTTCACTTAGCAAATTGATTTAAATTTATGCTATTGAAAAATATTTTCATTAGTAAATTCTGAGATTTTTGATTCTGTTAAGAGTTTTCTACACTATATTTCTAATGGGTAAACAGCAAGAAAGGGAGTACCCATGGATAACTGGTCTCTTCAGTATCACTTATTCCTACTGCTATAGACTGAAAATAACCAGGATAATATCTACAAAAAAAAAATGGGCTCTGGGACCCAAGTGATAGCACAGTGGGTAGTTTTGCTTTGCATGTAGCCAATTTTGACTTGATCCCTGATATCCTATAAGGTCCCCTTAGCCTGGCAGTAGTAATTTCTGAGTACAGAACCAGGGGAAATCCCTGAAGTACTGCCAGGTGTGCATCCAAAACAAAAAAAAAAAAAAAAAAAAAAAAAGGACATGTCTGTATTACAATAAAGTGTTATTAAAAAAAAAAAAGCTAGTGACATGCTGACTATCATTTGGCGACCCTTTATTAAAGCACAGAGGACCTCATGCTAAAAGTCAGATGATGAAATATTTTGTGAAGAGTTCCTCATAAAAGTCTCCATCTTGGGGGCGGATTGGTGGTGCAGTGGTAGGGCATTTGCCTTGCACGTGGTTGACCTAGTATGGTCTGCTGTTTAATATCCCATCATCCCATGTAGTCCCCTAAGCCAGGATTGATTTCTGAGTGCATAGTCAGGAGTAACCCCTGTGTGTCACTGGTTGTGGTGAAAAATTCACCCCCCCAAAAGAAAAAAAAGTCTCCATCTCACTTAATGTAATAAAAATGAAAAACACGTGATTTCTATCTTCATCTTCTAAAACTCATACCTGTACTCTGATGGAAGGGCAGTACCATCCATTCTGTTCCTTAGACAAACACCATAACAAGTTTCCTTCACCTTCGTTTTGTTTTTCCTTTTACATATACTTTTCTTCCTTTATATATCTGCATAGTTTTTCCCTTATTTCCTTCAGGATATATTTTAATTTACCTTAGTTAAAAATGTGTAACATAGTTGACATAATTTATTGTAATATATATGTTTCCAGTAGGTTAGAGCAAAATAATTAAGAAAGAAAAAAGAAGAGAAAAAATACTGCAGCAAGCAAATTTGTGAAAATTATTATATCTGTAATGAAATTATTAAATCAGAGGGCTTAGAACACTCTTGTGGCTAGATGATCATTCTATTACTTTATTGGTTTCTGAACATTAAATAACTTAAACTTCACATTGGTATCTAAATCAGTGTGTTTCTATGGGGATAAAATTATTTAACAAGGTAAAGTTGTCAAAAGCAACTGTGTGGCCCAGGAATTACAAACTTTATTGATAATATACTGTGGCCTTTGTAGGTTGTGTTTTCAGCTGTCAGGTCTTCCAGAAATACAAGGAAGCAGGGTAAGGGTGCCCACACCCACTCCATAAAATTTCTGGTGATATTAGTTTAAATACCAGCATACTTGAACTTTTGGTCAGATTGGTGTTTCTGTAACGAGTTGTAGAGGACTGGTACAGAAGCACCATTAGTGAAGCAGAAATTGTGAGTGATGGGTGAAGCAGGCATGACTTCATCAGGGTGGGAACTTGGACTACCTTGTTCTCCCTAAAATTGCGAGCTTTCAGTTGCTTGGCTGGTTTACCCATGATTTTTTTTTTTTTTTTTTTTTGGTTTTTGGGTCACAACCGGCAGTGCTCAGGGGTTACTCCTGGCTTCATGCTCAGAAATTGCTCCTGGCAGGCACGGGGGACCATATGGGGCACCAGGATTCGAACCGATGACCTTTTGCATGAAAGGCAAATACCTTACCTCCATGCTATCTCCCGGCCCCTACCCATGATTTTTTCATGGCTTGGTTTACATCTTGTTTGAGAACATTCTATGATGGTGGCTAGATGCAGATATGATGACTGCATTTGTGGGTGTAGCTTCTTTCAGAATTTCATTAAATCTCAGTATATAAAGGAACTATCTGTTGGTTACCCTATTTGGTCACCTATATATATATATATATATATATATATATATATATATATATATATATATATATATATATATATATATATGGTCACCTGTCCTTAAATACTTCTTATTCCTTTTAGCTCTGAATCCTATCCGCATTGGTACTTACCACTAATATGCATATATTTTATTTCTTTTTTATTTTTTTTTTGTGGTTTTTGGGTCACACCCGGCAGTACTCAGGGGTTGCTCCTGGCTCCATGCTCAGAAATTGCTCCTGGTAGACACGGGGGACCATATGGGGCACCGGGATTCGAACCGATGACCTTTTGCATGAAAGGCAAACGTCTTACCTCCATGCTATCTCCCGGCCCCATATATATTATATATATATATATATATATATATATATATATATAATATATATTATTTCTAATGTTGATTGTTTTCCTCTTTCTAGATTTTAAATTTCTCAGGCATAGATTTTCATCTACTTTTCACATGGAAGACTGGCCTGTATAAGAGTTGACAACATTTTAGCAAAATCATTAAATATGTATAACAGACAAAATAGAATAAAGATAGGATAATAAACTTTGGAGGAGAACCGGAGCAATAGTACAGTGAGAAGGATGCTTGCCTTGCACTATGCTAACCTGGATTCAATTTCTGGCACCCATATCATCCCCTGAGTATGTCCAGATGTGATCCATGAGCACAGAGACAGGAGTAAATCCTGACTACTACTGGATATGACCCCCAAACCAAACCAAACAAACAATAATTTTAGGAAAAGTATTAACTAATTTTGATGGGGTTAGAGTCATGCTTTCACTGAATAATATATGAAGAGGTTATTTTGCAAGTAGATTTGAATGTTTCTCATCCTTGAAACTAGTGTATTTTTGGATTATGTCATTCTTTGACGTTTGAGTCTGTCCTGTTCTTTGTAGAGTAGTATTCTTGGCAACTATCAACAACATCCAGTAAAACCATCTCTCCAGGTATGATACTCATGCATGTCTTTAAAAATTGATAAGTGAATCCCCTTGAATGTAAAATACTGAGTATATTTAACAGAGAGGGAGTCTATTGACCAATTGGTGCTGAAACATTGTACACCTGAAACTCAACAGTGAATACATTTGTAACTTTTTTATTCATGGAGATTAAATAAAAAAAGAAAGAAAAACCATTAGTTTATAAATTTTGACAGGGTATGTTATCTTTAATAAAAACTTTTCTTATTTTAGGTAGATAAAAAGAGGTTATCAGTTGGAATCTGGAGGAAAAAGTAAGACAAGAGGTTTGAAGAAAAATAGATCATGAAATGGTAGATTCAGAGTGGGAAGAGGTAGTGGTGAATAAAAATAAGCCTATCTTCTTTCTGATCTCAAAATACTTTAAGTAGGGTCAAAAATAATAATCTCCTCAGAGGTCTGTTAGGAAAGTGTCACAGTTTCTTTGCCCCAATACTTCAGGGAGTTCTCGGGTTCCCAGGAAAGTGGGTGCAGGTTCTGGCGAAGGAAGGAGACACACCCAGTGTTGTGATAGCTCATAATTATGTGTCCGCTTATTGAATGCTACAGAAGTGTATCTAAGCATGAATTTTATATGCGAGAGACTGCCTACACCTGCTTTCTTACAAGGTTAAAAAATTGTACTTTTTTGTTAGCAGCAAGCTTATCAGTACATACTGTTTAATCTATAAGTTTCTTCAAAACAGATAATCCACAGGCCTGTAGAGTGGGTTACAAATCTTCTGAATGATAAGTTCCAATTAAAAGACAGAGGAGAGTTGAGCCAGAGGCTTCTCTGGTGTCTAACAGTAAACTTTAACATTTCAAAGTTTTTTACTCCTATGCTGGACTTTGGGTGTCAATTCTGATATAAATTAAAAGATTAGCAAGTTTTCCAGGTATTCCTACAAAGGGGTCCTTTCATTTGAGCAGAATATCTTTTTAAAACACTAACTTTAGTTTGAGAATTATAAAGTTAATTTTATGTTTCTCTTCATGCTGATTTTCCCAGGTAAAGTGATATTTAATCAAGGCCATATTTGTATGTACCAATTTTATCATCTGGAAGTAAATGTTCATACTAATATACATACTTAGCCCACAGCAGGGAGATTATTATGTGGCCAGATATATGTCTGCAACTATTCTTTGAAACTATTACAAAGCTTGAGAAATACCACCCTCACTTTTCAAAGAAGCGATGGGTAGCCCAGGGGACCTTCTGATTTTAACTTTCCTTAAATTATGGCAGCAATAGGAAAGGCAATGTTTTTTTATGGACAGTCATTGAGAGATAAGATTTAAAACCATGAAATAAGAATTTTGAAATGCTCAACAAAAGAATTCAGGAAGAAATAATAGGGTAAGAAATTAAATTAGAGTAGAATTACATAGTTTAGAGTTGATTTTTGTTAAGGGAAGCATGCCTAGTGGTGATTATGGATTCCTTCAGGCTTGACACTCAAGAATTACTTATTGACTGTCTCAGGAAATTTTATAAGATGCCAGGAATTGAACATGGGTTGGCCACATGCAAGGCAGATGACTTACTATACTATTGCTCTGACACCAGTTGAATCACAACATAAATTTTGCTGATGGAAAGGTATGAATTTATGAGGGAGGCTGATATTTAAAAACAAACAAGCAAACATTTAGAATAGGGTTAACATTAGACCTTATAAGTCTAATTGGAAATAGGGAAGCTACCAGATCATGTTATAAACTTAAATATTTTGCTTAAAAATGTGCTAACTCTCTTGGAAAAGATGAGCCCTCCTGACTTTTATAGCTAATATAAAAAGGATTTTTTAAAATCATTTTGACAGTTAATATATCATCATGAAGAAAAACTTAAAGTTTTTGCATATTTATCTTATTGTTAGCCTCACTGACAAATTCCCTTATTTATCCTGAAAGCTTTCATTAGTTTTTAGTTTTGTCAGTATATAATTTTGCCATATGCAGATAACTTGCATACTTTCAGTGTGATTAAGGCCAATATGGTCTTTATTTGAGACCCTTTTCTGTGACTTCCATTAGCACTCACACTCGTTCTCCATTGTCATTGTTAAAGCAGATAATATTATGCAGCCACCAAATAACAGTGACTCAGCATGTATCTATATTATTCTGTCAATTCATAGGTATCAGAAACAGCTGAGCAACTATCCTACTCATTGAAAATTGAATAATTTCTAGCAAATTCAAGAAGTAGTTTTCTTGCAGAATGAATCACATATCAGCTAACTGAAGTACTGATCAACTACTAGTAAAGGAATACAAAGTATTGCCCAAGAAAATGCCTTTGTCCTTTAATTCCTCAATAAATGTAAGTTAAAGCATCATTTGTAGTTATGTCCTACTTCCTAGGCAAGCTTAATTTAGATAATCTTCAAAACTTATTTTTAAAATTTTTTTGAGAGTATCCCTTTCCTAGAACTGAAATGAGCCTAATCTTTTCAAGTCTATTTCTCTATTTCCTATATCTCACTAAATAGTCACTAACTAAGTCTGTGTATTTAGTGAGATATAGGAATAGAAAGAGTATGTGTCAGATGAGTTGGCCCTTCCAAGTTACATTTTTCAATGATTGATGTTGAAAACTTTACTGCTCTATTTACAGCATTAATTTAAACCCAGTAAGAATAATAATCGTACACAGCTAGGAATCAAAAAAGTAAATATAAAAAATTCCAAAAAAATTTATAAAAATGTCAAAATTTACATGAAAAGATTCAGAAACAACTGCATTTTTGATGCAAAGAAAATAACAAAATAATTGTATTAAATTTTTCTCACATATTCTAATAGTCAGCAAACAATTTCTTTTTGTTTGTTTGATTGATTGTTTTTGGCCACACCCTGTGACGCTCAGGGGCTACTCCTGGCTCTGTGCTAAGAAATTGCTCCTGGCTCAGGGGACCATATGTGACACCAGTAATTGAAGCCAGGTTCGTCCTGGGTCAGCTACATGCAAGACAAATACTCTACCACTGTGCTATCGCTCTGGCCCCTAGCAAACATTTTCTGTAAAATTTCAGATAGTAAATATTTCAGTTTTACTGGGTGATAGGGTTCCTATAGCAACAATTCAATTCTATTGTATCAATGCAAAAGTAATGTATTTAAATCATTTTCTGTCATTTAATGATAGTTTAGTGTTCAAATTTTTGCAGTTTATACAGAATTATTGCTCACTTCCATCACTAATATGTTCATACCTTCCCCCATCTTTATAGCCACTGGAGTTTAACATTTCTTCCCACTCATCTAGGCTTCCTATGCAAAAGCAATGCTACATAATACTGAAATGAATAGTAGACTTCATCTCCTAATAACACTTTATTGACAAAAGTAAATTTGCTTTGTAATTTGCCTGGCTGAAATAGTTTTTCAATGCTTAGATGATAATGACATTTAATTTTTGTTAGATCTTTCAGAATGTATAGTGAATAGGGTTAGAGAACAGTTATGATTAATGTACTTAGAGAATGTATTCCCATCACACTTCTGGACTTAGAGTATAGATTTTTGTAAATTGAATAGTTTATATTGTACTTTAGAAAGGTGGCCACAACTAAGAACTAAAATTAAAGATGGTGGACACAAGACAGGCATAAGACTGGTAAATGGGGGTGTTCTTTTTTTTTAATAACTGAAATCCAACTACAAACATATTTAGTAATCTTGGTGCTTAAATAAAGATATTATTAAAAATAAACAGAATACAGAGAAATCCATAGATGAAGGGAAGTTTCCAAGTGCCATGGTAGAAATTTGAAATATAAACAAGTTAGAGATTTAGAGTGGTCATAATTGTAGGTATATAGATTTCAGATTCAAATGTTTAGTTTTTGTATCTCTATTTATTCTCCCCATAGATTTTTAAGTCAATACATGTAAAGTATTTATTATTTTTTAAGTTTTATATCTGTATTTTGTTAACATAATTTGTGCTAAGTATACTTATTAATATATTTGGGCTGTAGGTACAAAAAGTCATGAGCAAAAGTTTGTCCATAAAACTAAGTCTGTGTAAGCTTTCCTAATAGAAAACTATCAAATCTTACTTTAAAAAAGACAGGCATAAGATTCACTATCTAATTTCTTCATTGCTATGAGAATCATGTATCTAATTATGGTATCTTGGAACTATTCACTATCCTGCCTTTCCCCGGGAAAATGGATTTTGCATAGTATAAAAATGGGTATTATGTCCATCCCATGGTTCCCAAGGTAATCTACCTAAAGAAACCATCTCCAGAAAATTTAAGTGTGACAGTTACTCCTCATTAGAATGTCCCAGTGTCTGATAGTAGTCTTCTATTTATAACCATAACCATTGCTAACCTTATAGCCATACTGAGGGATCAATGTAAGGGTTTTGGTTTCTTCTCTGTGGGGAAAGAGAGAAAATGACCCATTGGACTCCTAAAGATGAAGCAGTGGCTGGTCATCAAATAGAAAATCAAGCTACTAGGTGGCAGCCTTAAGCAACAGTGGCAGTGCTGGTAGTGGCTATGCATAGCATTGTTCATGGAGATGGGAGTCTGGCAGTGAGTGGCACTGTGACTTGGTCCTACAATGGGACTAGGAGCTGTGGAGCATTGTGTAGTCCCAACTGCATAATGGAGCTCATGGAATGCTAACATTTACAACCAAAGGAGTGCAACAGAGGCAGGCTAAGTGAGGTAATAGGGCCCTGAAATTTGGCAAAAAGGACTGAAGCTGAATGGCTATGCAATGCATTACTATGAGATGAATTACTATGAGACTACCAGCAGTTGTAGTGAAGCTGCTATGCATTCTTTCACCTGGCACTAGACCCTCTCTTGCAGGTGACCCAGTCAGGGCTGCAAGCCCAGCTGCCATTTTCAATTAAGGTTCCTGCACCCAGAGAAAAGTGTATATTTGAGACAGGCAAGACTAGGGACTAGTAGCTGCAGTGATGGTGCGTGGCTTTTGAAATCAAAAGGTAATCCTGAACTTAGTTTAGCACCAAAAGAAGAGCATGAACACTCTATTTTGCTTCATAATTTCATAATTTTTAAAATCAAGACACCCTACCACAATGCATAAAAAGTACCACCACACTGAAAAAATTACAATGAGAAGACAAAGAAGATCACCACACTCAGTGAAAAAGATGGTAGTTTTGAAGATTCAATTAACATTAGCCTCCTATATAACCTCTCTGAAAAAGACTTTGGAGAGGAAGTTGGATGATGTTCAAAGAACTCCAAGAAACCATGGAACAATAGCCAATAAAATATCAAGTACATATGAGGGCAGGAATGGGAAAACTTTAAATAGAAATAACAGGGCTAAAAAGCTTGGTTGGCACAAAGAAAAAAATAACTGAAAGGCCTCAAAGTGTTAGCTCCAACTCAAGATCTGACCAACAAATACTGCTAGGAGATGAGTCAGTAATGCAAAAGCAGTGGAGTTTATTATCAGCATGCTGGGGCCACTCCTCTCGTGAGTGACTTGCAAGTCATTTTATAGGGTCATGAGGGCTTCAAGTTAGGGGAAAAACTATAGATTCTTAATACATGTTTAAACTGGTTGGCTGAAGTAGTAGAGGAGGGGCTCAGGTGCCTGTCTGGTGACTGTGACCTTCGCATGCAATTACATAAGATACATTGCCTGCAGGCTCCAAGGTGTTGCTAGTTTATCTAACTGTCTTGGTACATGCTCTTGAAGTTCCTGGAACTGTCTGTCTGGGCCTAGTCCCTCTTTTGTCAAGCCAAGCCTCTCATGGCAGTCCTTATGTCTAAAGTAAAACATGGTTACAGAAGTGAAACAGTAACAGTTAATTCTAAACTTACATTTCCTTCTAACACAAGCAGAGTTACAGATTCTGAATTCAAAATCAGTGAGCTGGAAAATGAACTGCATAACACCTGCATACAAAAGTTGGAAAAAAAGCTTAAAATAAAGAAAGAAAAGTTTGAAAAAAAATCCTCAAAATAAGCAAACAGAAAATAGACCTTTGGGTAAATTCAAGAGAAGCAACATAGGAATCATTGGGGTCCCATAGAGTCAGGATAAAACATCAATAATGAAGTCACAGTCAAATACATAATTGCTAAGAATTTTCCAAAGCTGAAGAATGCATGCAACTGCATCCTGGATGCCTGAAAAATACAAGCTGTAAATGACCCAAATAAAAGTTAGCATGGTCATAACAATGAAAACCACAGGTAGAGATTGAGCACAGAAAGCAACAAGATCACAAAAGGAAATTACATACAAAGACACATGCTTAAAGTTTACAACAGATTATTATGGGTAGCACTCAAGGACCAGAAGGACTGGTGGGGTATAGTGGAAAACACTCAACAAAATGAATTACTAACAGCAAATACTTCAATCTGTCAGACTTTCATTCAGGTTTGAAGGAAGAATAAACAGCTTCACAGTTAAACAACAGCTTAAGATTTGAAAGACTAAAAATCAGTTTAAAAGAAAAAACGTAAGGGTCTTCTTTAAGGAAAGATAAGCATTTTAGAGAAGAAAATTGGAAAATGTTCGTAGAACTCAAAATAAACATGGAACTAATAGAGTGAGCCACAAATAAGAATAAGGGGACCTGAAAGCTGAAATAAGAAAATTGCATACTGAAATAACAGGACTGAAAAACTTGGTAGGGAAAAAAGAAAATCTCAGTAGAAAGCCTCTCCAATAGAATGAAAGCAGCCAAAGACAAAATCAGTGAGCTGGAAGATGAGATGCATAATGGCTCCATACAATGAAGAAGCTGAAAAAGAGAGTCTCAAAACAAATCATCAGACAATGGGAAAAGTCCTCAAAGAATGTGAACAGATGAAAATAGAAGCCTTTGATAAACTCAATCGAAAAACATAAGAATCATTGGAGTCCCAAAGATGTAAAAAAAATTATCTCTATGAAAAATAAAACAGTCAAGGACATCTTTGCAGAGAAACTCCTATAGCTACAAAATCCTACATGCCCGAAGAGTACCAGTCATAAGAGGTCTAAAGAAAAGCACCCTAATACATCCTGGGCACAATGATGAACCCTATAGATAGGAATAGAATACTGAAAACAGAAAGATCAGAGGGAGAAATTACATTTAAAGTAGCATCCCTAAGATTTACTACAGACTTGTCACAAGGAATGTTCAAGCCCTGAAGACAGTGGTGGGATATAGTGACAAAATTTAATGAAACAAATGCATTGCCAATAGAACTTTACTCAGACTTACATACAACTTTGAAGGAAGAATACACAGCTTTACAGATAAGCAACAGCTTAGGAACATTACAGACTCAAAACAAGCCTTAAAAGATGAATGGAAAGATCTACTTTAAGACAAAACAGACCAAGAGACATACTAAAGTCCTACATAAAGATGACATTAAATCCCATGACAATCATCTCTCAACATCAATTAACTAAATGCACCATTAAGGGACACAGAGGGACAAAATGGATCGAAAGGCTGAAACCAACATTCTTCTGCCTACTAGAAACACATTTGAATAGTCAAAATAAACACAGATTCAAACTGAAAGGTTGGAGGACAATTATTCAAGCAAAGAGTTCATTTAAAAAAAGCTGTAGTGGCCAGACTTCAGACTTAAAAAGTATAAGGGGCAAGGATGGACATTTCCCAATAATTAAGTGATATGTACAACAGGAAGAAATCATAGTCCTAGTCATATATGCACCCAATGAGGAATGAGCAAAATATTTAAAACTACTGAAATAAAAATATAAATAACAACAAAATAACAGTATAAGCCTTATTACCGCTTGATATGTCAGCCAGATTGATACCTAAACAGAATATACTAGCATTAAAAGGAACAATGGAAAAATTGGTCTAGTACATATACATAGGGTCTTCACCCCATAAATTTGGATACACATTCTACTTCAATGCACATAGTTCATTCTCAAAATAGACCACATGATAAACCATAAAATATACATACATAAAATAAAGATGAAAGAAATTGTACAGTTACCTTCTCAGATCATGATGCACTAAAATTTGAAATGAATAACAAGAAGACACAGATAAAATATTTTAACACTTGGAAATCAAACTGCTCACTACTGAACAAATAGTGGGTCAGAGACAAAATAAAGAGAAAATCAAAAGATTCCTGGAAACAAAGGAGAACAAAGTCTCAAATTATCAGACTATGTGGTACACAGCAAAAGCTGTACTAATGGAAAAATTTATAGATTTGCAAGTACCTATTAGGAAATAAGGGGCCTATATAGATAACTTAATTTCACAGCTCACAAAAATGAAAAGTGATCAACAAAATGAACCAAAAATAGGATGATAGAAGGAAATAATAAAGCATTGAGCAGAAATTAATGAATGAGAAATCAAAAATAATCAAAAAGATCAATAAAATCAAGAGTAGTTTTTTTGAAAAATAAACAATTAAAATAAATAAATAAATCACTAGCAAAACTCACCAAAAAGGAAGAGAAATTACTAAGCTAAATTAATAATTAAAATGAGAATATTACTATAGATACTTCAGAAATTCAAAGGGTAATTAGAGAATACTTTGAGAATCTCTATGCCACAAAATGAGGACCTGGAAGAAATGGGGATAATTCTTGAACTCTTATAATTCCAAAATGTTGAACCAGGTTGAGCTAACATATCTCAATAGACCCATAGCTATTGAGGAAATTAAATGGTAATTAAAAATCTTCCCAAAAACAAAAGCCCACATTCAGATGGACTTACTAGCAAATTCTTTCAAATATTTTAAGAATTTCTAGTATACTGCCTAAACTTTTCAGTTTTTTCCAAGAAACTGGAAACAGAAACACTCCCAACTAGTTTTTATGAAGTTAACATTATCTTGATACTAAAAATGAAAACTATAAACAAATATTCTGATGAACATGGATACAAAGATACTTAAAATTCTAGCAAATAGGATCCAATTCCTCATCAAGAAAGTCATACATCATGACCAAGTCGGATTCATTCTGGAGATGAAAGTATGTTTCAACATACACAAGTCAATAAACATAATTCACCACATAAAGACAAGAAAAATAAAAAACGATATAATTATATAAATAGATGCAGAAAAGCATTTGATAAGGTTCAACATTCATTCATGATAAAAACTCTCAATAAGATGGGAATGGAAGGAACTTTTGTCAAGGCTATTTATCACAAGCCTGGGGCAATTATTATACACCATGCATAAAAACGGAAAGCCTTTCCCCTAAGACCTGGCACAAGGCAAATTTGCTCCCTCTCCCTACTTCTGTTCAATATACTACTGGAAGTATTTTCTATAGCAATTAGCAAGAAAAAGATATGAAGGGCATCCATATAGTAAAGGAAGAAGTTAAACTCTCACTGTTTACAGATGATATAACACTATACTTAGAAAATCCTAACAACGCTAACAAAAGACTCCTAGAAAAATAGTTTCATATAGCAAAGTGGCCATCTACAAAACCAATGAACAAAAGTCAATGACCTTCTTATACACAAGAAATGATAGAGAAGAAATAGACATTAAAAAACAATCCCATTCACAATAACACCACATAAATTCAAATACCTTGTAGTCATCTTAACTAAAAAAATAGTGAAGGAGCAATACAAAACAAAAACAAAGTATTGCTACAAGAAATAAAAGAGAATACAAGAAATGGAAACATATACTCTACTCATGGATTGGGAGAATTAACATCATTAAAATGGCAATACTCCTCAAAGAATTGTAAAAATTATTGTAATCCCTCTTGAATACTCATGACATTCTTTAAGGAAGTAAATAAGACTCTCCTGAAAGTCATCTAGAACAATAAACCTCCAAGAATAGCTAAAGCAACTCTAAGGAATAAAAATATGGGAGACATCACTTTCCCCAACTTTAAATTATACTGCAAAAGCAATAAACATTAAAACAGTATGGTAACTTGAATAAAGACAGACCTCAGATCAGTGGAATAGACTTGAATACTCAGAATAACCTCAGACATGCACTCGAATAATCTTTGATAAAGGGTCAAGAAATGCAAAAAGGAGCAAGGAAAGCCTCTTCAACAAGTGCTGATGGAAGAACTGATCAGCCACATGCAAACAAGCAACTTATACCTCTATATAACACCATGTATAAAGGACAAATCCAAATAAATTAACGACCTTGATATTAGATCTGAAACTACATGGTATATAGAATAACATGTAGCCAAAACACTCCATAGTATTTAAACTAAAGGCACATTCAAGGAGGATACACCATGTCCTAACCAGTGACAGCAGAGATAAACAAATGGGAATAAATTAAACTGAAAAGCTTCTGCATTTAGAAGAAAACACTGAGTGCATAGCCAGGAGTAGCCCCTGAGAGTCACCATGTGTGGCCCAAAAACCAAAAAAAGATATTACTGACTAAGGTAAAACTATAACCTATAGAATGGCAGAAGCTATTTACACAAAACCCATCAGATAAGGGGCTAATATCTAAGATATACAGTATACTGACAGAACTTAACAAGAGAAAAACATCTAATTCCATCAAAAATGGGGAGAAAAATTGAACAAACTTTTCCTCAAAGAAGAAATACAGATGTCCAAAATGCACATGAAAAATGTTTCTTATTACTAATTTTCAAGAAGATGTAAATCAGAACAACAATGATATATCATCTCATGTTACAGAGACTGGCATACATCACTCACACACACACACACATACACACACAACACACCAAGAACAATCAATGCTGGTAAGAATGTGGGGGAAAAAAGAACTCTCATTCACTGCTGGTGGAAATGCCGTCTAGTGCTGCCTTTTTGAAAATATGGATATTACTTAAAAACAATGAGACATTGAGCTCCTTATGATCCAGCTATATTATTCTTAGGGATATATCCTAGGACCAAAAAACACAATACAATAATGCCCTCTGCATTCCTATACTCATAGCAGCACTATTACAATAGCTAGAATCTGGAAACAACTCAGATACCCAAAAATATTGAAGTTGTGCAGAGAAGGGATTACTATGACAATGATAGTTGGTCAAAGCATGGTGCCCATGCAGTTAGAACAGACAAGTATCCACAATGACAATGATAGTTGGAACTCATCACTGAACAGAAACTGGATGCTGAAAGGGAATAAACTGACGTAAATGATACCCCTTCATTAATAATAATACAAATCACAGTGTCAAAAAGAGAGAAGGGGGAGAAAGACTAATAGAGGGGGCACAAAATGGTTGCTTCAAAGAAGTGGTTTGGTGTGAGGGTAACTGGGGATACTAGTGATTCTAGTGAATAGTGGCCTGCATTCTATGACTAAAACTCAGTTATGAACAATTTTGTAATCACTATGCTTAAATAAATTAATTATTAAATACAAAACCAAACATTCCCAATTAGTTTCTATGAAACTAACATCACCCTTATACTAAAAACAAAGACATCCCAAAAAACAGAATTACAGTTTTATATTCTTGATGAACACTGTTGCAAAATACCTTAACTACATGCCAGAAAATATAATTCAATAACTTATAATGAATTTTATATACCATGACTTAGTAATATTCATTACAAATATGAAAGTATGGTATAATGTATGCAAGTTAATCAATATAATACACCATATTCATAAAATAAAAATATATAATTATATCAGTAGATGCAGAAAAAACATTTGACGAGGTCCAGAACTCATTCATGATAAGAACTGTCAACAAGATTGGAATTAAAGGAACTTTCCTCACTATAGTCAAAACCATTTACCAAAATCTCATTGCAAACATTATACTCGATGTGGAAGAACTAAAATATTTTCCTCTAAGATATGGCATTAGACAAGGTTGCTTCCTCTCATCACATATTCAATATGGTACTAGAAATACTTGCCATAGAAATTAGGCAAGAAAAATATATCTTGTGCATCCGTATAGGAAAGGAAGAAGTCAAGTTCTCACTCTTTGCAGATGACATGACACTATATTTATAAAATTCTAAAAACTCCAAAAAGGGCTACTAGAAACAATATGTTTTTGTGGTATAGTGTCAGGCTACAAAATTAATATGCAAAAATACATAACCTTTCTATGTACATATAATGAAAGAGAAGAAAGAAATATTAAAAATAATTCCATTTATAATTATGGTCTCGGAAAATCAAGTATCTTGGAGTCACCTTATATAAAGAGGAAAAAGACCTATACAATGAAAACTTCAAAACATTATTCAAGAAATAAAGGACACAGGAAATGGAAACATAAACCAGTTCATTGATTTTTGAGGCTTAATATAATTAAAGTGGAAATACTTCCCAAATCATTGTACATATTTAATACAATCCCTATATATATATCCATAACAATATTCAAAGGAGTGTATCAAACACTCCTGAAATTAATTTGCTATAATAAATGTTCATAAATAGCTAATGTAATTCCTGGGGAAAAGAAGATGTGAAGCATAACTTTCCCCAACTTTAAACTATACTATAGAGCAGTAGTCATTAGAACAACATATACTAGAATAAAGAAGCCCTCATATCAATGAAATAGTCTTAAATATTCTGTGATGGACCCATCAGGTGCATGATAATTTAATCTTTGATAAAAGGACAAGAAATACGAAGTGGAACAAGGAAAGGCTCTTAAACAAGTGGTGTTGGAAAAACTGGCCAGCTACATGCAAAAAGCAAACTCAGACTATATTTAGCACCATGAGCAAAGGTCAAATAAAAATAGATTAAAGACCTTTATATCAGACCTAAAACCTTAAGATACATGAAAGAATTATATGCAGAATATGCCAAAACATTAAGGTTAAAGGCATCTTTAAAGAAGAAACACCTTTGTCTAAGAAAATGCAAACTAGAATAAAAATACTCATCTGATAAAGGGTTAAAATATAGATATGCCAGGAGCTGGTAGACCTCAGCAAGAAAAAATATCTAACCCTTTCCAAAAATTGGGGAGAAGAAATAAGCATACATTTCCTCAGAAAATAAATACAGGTGGCCAAAAAACACATGAAAAAATGTTCTATATACTAATCATCAAGGAGATGCAAATCAAAACAATGAGAACATTTCACATCACAAAGATTGTCACACATCACGAAGAATAAAAACAAGTGCTGGTGCAGATGTGCAAAGAAAGAGATTCTCATTCTTACTCGCTTTGGCACCACATATACTAGAATTGGAACGATACAGAGAAGATTAGCATGGCCCCTGCGCAAGGATGACACGCAAATTCGTGAAGCGTTCCATATATTTTCATACCAGTCTACATGTCGCAAACCGAGCGGGGTCGCTCCTCCCAACCATCAGTACCCAGATTTACCCTTTTTTACTTCAGTACCACACAGTTCTAATCACAGACCAAAGTCGTACAGTAGATCTAACAATCGCAACACTATTTCAAAGGACATAAAATGAACACATGTCCTTCGAATATTTTATGTGTATTTTCTTTAACAGCTATAACTATCTCTATATATTCTTCTACCATGACGTTTCTATCCATCTTTCATCTTGTCTTTTCTTTGTAAGCTGTTCAATTAGGAGTGTTGGTGGAAGTATCCCTCAGTTTAATGCCTATGATTGAACTATGTCATGGAGATTGTTGTTCTTATGGCCTCCAGATGCTCTGATAACGCTACATGGCACTGATCCTTGTTTACATAGACACATTAAAATGGGAAAATACTATACATACAGATAAGTTCTTATCCAATAGAGGTAGGAACACACAAATCTCTGTACAATGGGACCTTACACCCTGAACATTGATATAATGACCTGGCACAGGCCTCAGAAGAATGGGCATCCTCCATTCACGCCGGAACCAGGCAGGCTCTACGAAACATCCAAGGTTTTTTATAGCAACATCTGGAAGCAATCCTCTGTCAGGGAATTCACCACCAAGTCTCTGACATCGACCTCCTGAAAAGAGACTTCCGTTAACACTGAGAAGACTTGACAACAGCAATGACCTGCTCTACAGGACATGGTTCTCTTTATTGCCCCTTAAGTGTGAGGTGAAATGAGAGGATGCTCTGTACCATCCTGACTGCAATATGGGATATGCAGATTCCAGGATCTTTAATACAGAAGCATGACACCAACAACGAAGATTATGTGAGGAATGGAGGTATATTGCCACTACAGATGATGACTTGGATTGGACAAATTAGTTTGCCTGGAGCCTAGAGTTGGTCCTGTGCCAGGAAACTTCAGGGGTAGGGTCTCCTTGTATTTAGGCCATAGATTTTCTTTCCATGTCCCTTATATTTTGGTGGGCCTATGCAAACAAATGTCACTCTAGAACCATTTTTTACCATGTTCTCTTGACCCCAATCCTTAAGAAAAACAACCCACTGAAACTTTTGAGGTTAACTTAAACTAGTATGCATGTGCATGGAACTATATCAATGTACTTTGCCCTCACTGTTTAAAGAGTTACGTAAGTCTGATGTCTTTAGATTATATTGTGTGCTGCTAAGAAATAGTATGTATTACAATCTGGGGATTTGAGGGACAAAGTAATTGTATTGTTCATGGGTTCAGTTTTGTTTTTCTTAATATTCTTTGGCTGAAAGTTCAAGGCTGGGATATCATCGATGGGACTACCGAGAATTCTGCTTATGGGTGATTGTGCTTCCACTGTAACTTTACCCTGTCCTCTTTCTTTTCATCTTTTTTCTCATAATTAAAAGAAAAATTAATAAAAAATAATATAGAAAAAAAGAGATTCTCATTCACTGTCAGTGGGAATGTAGACTGCTCCAGTCTTATTGGAAAATAATATGGATAGTTTTCAAAAAGTTAAAAACTGAATATGATCTAATATTCTGGGAACCCCAAAACAGAGCACAGTAGATCCCTCTGTACTCCTATGTTCATTGCAGCACTATATACAATAACTAGAACCTGGAAACAACCCAAGTGCCTGAAAGCAGATGAGTGGATAAAGAAATAGTGATACATCTACTACACAGCTGCTAGGAAAAATTAAGTCATACAATCTGCTTATACATGGATGGATATAGTGAATATTGCTGAGAAAATAAGTTGAGGGAGAGGAATTGATAGAATAATCTCAATTATGGGATATTAAAAAAAGATAGTAAGGTAATAATATCCAGAGTCAATACAAATGGGGCTAGGAGGACCATTCCATGGTAGGAAACTTGCCACAAATAGTTAGGGTAGAGAATGGTATGATAGTTGGAACTGATCACTCTGGACCATAGTTGGGTGCTGAACTGAAATAGTGTTATACAAGTATCCCTTCATCAATAGTACAAAACATGGAGTCTAAAGCTATTGTTAAAAATTAAAATAAAGGGAGAAAATGAGAGGAATATAATGCTTGCCCCAGAGTATGAATGTACAGTGTGGCAGGGAAACTGAGTACATTGGTGGCAAAACATATTCATGGGTAAAGTATGGTGTACATTAGATTGTAACTCAATCATGATCAACTTTGTAATCAAAACAAAAGAAAACTAATCTTATTGTAGTTTGCTCTTAAAGACTAATAAGGTCTGAGTTTGGAGTGGTATAGTGGGTAGTGCCTTTCCTTTGCACAAGATTAATTTGGATGTGATCTCTGGCACCCCATACAATTCCCTGAACCCTACCAGGAGTGATCTCTGAGCAAGAATTAGGAATAAGTCCTGAGAACTGCTGAGTGTAACCTCAGAACAAAAACAGAAACAAAATAATTATGGGGTCTGGTCACATCATTGAACATGCCACATTTTCTTTCCATTTAACCTCACATAAGTGTCCATTCATGGAATTGATTTGTACAGATTATTAATCTTGCTCGCTGCTCTGCAAGTGTTCAGCTTGACTGAAGTTTTTAGTTGAGCAGAATAGTCTCCATCACCAAGGCACTCATGATGTCCTCTTATTTATATTTCCATTAACTCACAATGAGCACCCCTTTGTATTATAATGTCTTTTCTCACGTGAGCAGAAGTAAAGTATTTTGATAGGAAACCCATACTTTCCTTCTTTTTGATTTTTCCAGCAATTTATAGTGGACTGAGGAGCAGCTTAAGGAATATCTAAAATTATGCTTCTTTCTGGGCAAAACATTGAACCAAATTAATGATTTTTCTTCCTATATTTATTTTTAAAAATCTTTATTTGAGCACCATGATTACAAACATGTTTGTAGTTTGGTTTTAGTTATAAAAATATCCCCCCCCTTCACCAGTGCAACATTCCCACCACCAATGCCCTCTAACTTCTTTGTTTTAGTTATACCCAATCGTGTCCAGGGCTATTCCTGGCTCTGTGATCAAGGATTACTCCTAGAGGGGCTCTGAAGTGCTAGGGATTGAATTTGTGTTGGCCTTTTGCAAGACCTGCCCGACTGTATGTTACTCTCTCAAAACTATATTTTATATAAATACTTTATATACTCATACACATAATCTACATGGTAGATCATAATATACTTGTTTCCAGTTAAGTGGAAGCAAAATTATTAAAAAAAAGAAAACAAAGACACAAAGAGTATAGCAACAAAAAAATTGTGAAAATATTGTATCTCACAGGGAAGCAATTAAGTCATTGTTAGAAAATTTAATAAGCTCTTGTTGCTAGTTGATAATTTTGTTACTTTTTTTGTTTCTGAACATTAGGTGGCTTTAGGTACACATTGGAATCTAAATTGGTTTGTTCCTATAAGGCAGACAGTATTGAAAAATTGGAGTGGTCCAGAAATTTCAAACACTAATGCTGATGCTATGACTTTTGTGAGGAATGCCTTTGGTTGCCAGTCCTCTATGAAGCATGATAATGTGGTAGGATTGTGCCAACATTCACTCCAAAACTGTTTTGGTGATATCATGTCAACAAACCTGGAGTTTAGCTCAGATTGATATTTCTGCAGAAATCCATAAATGAGCTGTGCCATTGTATGAGCTGCAGAAACTATTTTTGAACTTCCACTCAAGTCCGAGTACAGTCATTCCAAGTAAAATATCCAAATGTAAGTTTCTTTTTCAGCTTTACCTTCCAGGAAGCCTCCAACTCAAAGCAACTTCAGCACTCCTCTCTCCTCTTTGTTCCTTAACATGAAAGGTGTAGCTCTATGAACCCTGACACTGCATAGTCCTTGCAACACTCTAAAATCTTATATGAAAGGACTAGGCAAAATAAAAGGACGCCAATATGTGAATGTGATATGCTTTTATCTTAAAGCCTCCCAGTTTTATAGTTTCTGTGAGAGAAATAAAATCAACTCAGGGATGCAGAAACTTCAGATCCTGGTACAGCTAGTAAGTCAGCATTGATTTAATTTTTTTGATAGTCCCATCCCTCCACCTATCCTTATGACTCATTGCCCATAACAGAATCTCTTCTGCCTCTCAAGGCAGCAGGTAGCTCTGGGGCATCCAATGGAGTCTGGTTTGTGCAGTTTATTTGAGATATTGCACTGTCATAGCCAAAGCAGTCCTTCATGCATATGAATTAGTATATGTTCTAGAATATTTTCTTTTACATCTTAATTTTAAATATTTGTTATACATACTATATATACATATGTGTGTTCTTTAAACACCATAGTTTCTGGACCCTTTACCTTTACTTGAGAATGTCAAAAGTGAATTGCAGCATGAATGACAGACCTTACCAAGATTGAAGTCTTTATATCTACCTAATAAGATAGAAAGTAAGTCTAAGGAAATATCATTCCTTAGATTCTTAGTAACCAGTCTATCCCATTATCTTCCCTAGAGTTCTCTTTATGTGGTAATGCTATTCCTGCAAGAAAAGCTAATACTGAGAGAGGTTATATCATCTCTCAGTAATAGGAGTATTAGCAGTATTAGGAGGACCATCCATGCAGTGCTCCTTTCTCCTGTGGGTGTGTGGATTTCAGAGATAGTTCTCACTGTCTCTGGCAGTGTCCCATCCAGGAAGCATTCCTACAAGCAATGCTGTCCCACTTTTGACATTAAGTGGAGTTTGTTGTGGTTCTCATTGTGCCCATAATTTCTTCATATTTTTCTCCTGATTAAAACTTGCCTATTGTTGCACAGGACAGGAGAATAAGATATGAATTTATTAACATTTTCACCAGTCCCAGTAGGAATTTATAATATTATTCAGAGGGGAGTAGGTATATTGATTTTCAAGTTCATATCATAAATAAACATGGGACATTATCAAAGAAAATTTGATGGACAGCAAGGTGAACCTCCCCTAAAAATATCAGCTATATGGTAACTGAAATAAAATCAGAATGTTTCTATTGTAATTATAGATAAATAGCTTACTAAAATAATAACTATAGAATATACAAATTTATTGAAGTATATATATTTGAGGAGTCTGATGTAGAAATAAAGGAACCATTTAATTTGGTGATGTAACCATGGACTACTCTACAAGTGGCACATTTGAATAAAAAGATTTTTTATTCACCCACATATTTGTCATTTATGGCATTCTTCATTTCTTTATATAGATCCAAATTTCCATCTGGTATCAGTTTTCTTCTGC
>PVKC010000470.1:0-67110 GCA_004027635.1 Crocidura indochinensis | reverse complement strand
CTCACTATTTCTTCTCTAAACTCCATTTCTGAAAGACTGCTTAGGTTGTTGGTCATTGTCAGGTCATCAGAGTTTCCATCTTCATTCTCTATGGGTGATGTTGCTCTGCGTAGTTTCCCCGTTGTCACGCTTGTGCAGTGGGTTTTTCTACGTGTTGTGGTGGTATTCATTGGGCAGTTGGAGTGCGCGGCCGCGAAGCCGCTCCACTGCTTCGACCACTTTTAGGTGGGATTAAGGAGCCTAACAGAGTCAGCTTTATCCGCAACTACGACCCTGAAGCACTCACCTCAGCCGAGGCAAGCCGTCAGGGGACGAAGGTCCAAGAATAGCAAAGTTCCCAAGTTGAGGCCAGCTGTGGGAAGCCCCCAAAAGTCTTCTCTGTCCTAGCTGATAATTTTTATATTGAATAAAGTTATTTTAATTTGATTTTTTAACATCTATAACTGAGGCTTAAGTCTTAAAAATATATAACCTTAGAATTATATATCCTTAGGATATTCTTGTTTAATTATTAAAATGTGATTATAGTTAGGGAGATGGCTCAAAGGGCTGACGTATATGCTTTGCATGTGGAAGCATTGATACCCTATCCTTGTATGCAGCACTCATATTTTCTCTCAAAACACCTCAAAAAAGTTCACTTTAAAATGTCTGTGTGTGACCTTCAAACAGAAATACATAACTTGAACCATCTTGTTCTGCCTCTCAAATTGAGGGGGAAATAATGGAGGGCACCAAGACCAGTCATATGAACATTAAGTAGGAATATAAAATCATCAGACTTGAACACCAAATCCAAAGCCAACTGCAACAGAAATGATACCCAATCTACAACAGGCTAGCCACAGAAGGAATCACTTGTACTAGCTGCCTGGGAGGCAAAGGGTGGGCGATATGGGATGCAGGCTGGGAATAGGGGTGGAGGGAGGACAACATTGGTGGTGGGAATACCCTTGATTCAATGTCACTATGTACCTGAAATACTACTGTGAATTATTTATAACCACTTTGGTCAAAATAAAAATTAATAATAATAATAATAAAAGAAGTGATGACAGGTCATGTTTTCACCAATAACCACATGAAGGACATTGAAATTTCTACCTTCCTATGCATAGATGTAAATAGACATACTAATTAAATCTCAAAACAGTTCAGTGCCAACACAAATAAAATACAGTTTTGTTATATTCAACTTAATCACAAAAGCATAATGTAATAAATGCTGAAAGAAATATAAGACAATATCCCTGCCTTTCTGTAGATAGTATTTAATTAAAATCAACTAAAAAAATGTCAGTGTGTGGTATGTGTTTGACTTCCAGTTGTATTTTTAAAAAATGCTTTTACTTTTCTTTATAACAAAGGATAAAATGATAATCTATCAAATCTCATTCCCTTCTTTTAGCTTATTCTTTCTCTAGTGAGTCCATTATTAATATAACCCTGTTTCCACTTAATATTACTGAACAGATATAGAAATTTTTAATTAGGAAAAAAAGGGTGATATTTCTGCTTTATGGAGTTGAGAGAGAGAGGAAATGTGTGTGTGTGTGTGTGTGTGTGTGTGTGTGTGTGTGTGTGTGTGTGTGTGTACACACACCTGGTGGCCCTAGGGGTTATTCCTGGCCATATGCTCAGTAATTGCCCCTGGCTTGGAGGAACATAAGGGACTCCAGGGGATTGAAATGCATCCATCATAGGTCAGGCCAGTGCAAGGCAAATGCCTTACTGCTGCGCCACCACTCCAGTTCCTGTATTTAAGTTTTATCTTAATATGAACCTCTTGGAACTAGAGAGATAGCACAGTGTACAGGACACTTGTCTTGCATGCTGCTTACTGGGTTTGCCATTTAATGTAGCCCTCAGGTCCTAGCAGGAGTGGGACTGGAATAAGCCCTGAATGTGTGGGTGTGGTCCCAAAACAACAACAAATTTAAATAAGAGCAGAAAACCTCTTGAAAAATTTAAGTAACTAGGAAAACTAATGGGCAAAATGCATGGGGTCGAAACTGAAAGGTTGGAAATTTATATAATATTCTGCACACAAATGTATTGTTTTCCGAGGGTAAATTCAAATAACCTCTGTGGGAACTAGTTTTCTCATTCTTAAAAAGGAGCAATGATGCTAAATTAATTTAAAATTTCTTCTTTCACATTCCGTGATTTTATACTATAGGAATGAAGAAGAGAAAGAAACTTGGAAATGAAAGGTATTTATTTGTCATAAGGAAAATTGAGTAATTTGTATTATTAAGCCTCTCACAAACTATTAATTGTGATATTATTCCATAATTTCAAGTTTTGTTTTGATTTTCTAATTTATAGATCATACCCTATCCAAAATAGATATGTTAATTATAAGGGGACTGAAAAACAATTTTTAAGAGCTTAGATGTATTTGTAGATAATATATGATGAATTGCTCTCTGGGTGGTTCTAGTATTTTTTATACTTTCATATTTTCTCATTGTTTTATAGTTTTTAATTTTTATATTTATGACGTGGCTTTATTTTAATATTTAAACCTAGCTTTAATTCATTTTGGGGAAAACTTTTTGAAGGGCATATTGTGATTAAACTGGAATAAGTTGCCAGCATGTTTCTGAATTTGCTCTTTCCCATTACAATGCACTTTAATGAGCTTTAAGACTAAATTTAGTGTGCTTATATATTCCATTTAAAAGGAATTTTCTCTAATTTGGTACTCACTTTTAGGCTGACCCCATGTATTATTAAGCAAACACACAATCAAAAATTAGTTTGACATTATGGGATGACTTGGTAGCTGACTTTTACCATTGCACATAAATAGAGCAGTTATTCTAAATCACAATATCACTTTCAACTAGATAACCACTAAAATCACTGCACTGTGGTTTCTGAAAATGCCATAATCCTTCAAATGCCACATTAAACTGAGAGAAAACCATCGGTAGTGCATGCACAGTTATATAGAAGGATGAGCCATGAACCAAGGGAGAAGATGTTCTGGAAGAACAGTAACCTTTCCCTTGATGTGTGCATTTCCCATTACATTTTTGACACAAAATGTTGCAAAATGATTTAATGGTGGCATTTTGTTTTGCTGACTCCCTTTTTTCATTAAAAGGAAGCCAAAGTTAGAGTAGGAATGTAGGGGAAGAGTGACCAAGCACTGAATTCTATTAAAGGAACTCTGTTTTCAAAATAAATAAAATATTTTAGGAGTATGCTTTTCTCCTTTTATATTGTGTGTTAACTGTGAGTTACAAAATCCTTTAGTTCTATTGTATCTTCAAACTAATGTTGTCTGCTAAAGTTAGTTTTTCTGCATTTATACTTGATCATAAACGTCATGTCATAAATCAAGAAAACTTGGTTTATCAATTATATGCATTGCATTCACTACATGTAAGTAGTAACAAAAGTTGTTCTACCTTGTATTGTTGTGTTGGATTTATGTTTCTAATAACTAATTAATTATTACAACAAAGCAGGATACAAATAGACTCAGTGATCTGTGTTTCTCAATCAGAAGTGGGTTGGTGGTTCTCCATGATAGTCCAGTATATTATGGGATGAGGACACAGCTTGAGAGTAGGAGGCCAGTTAAAGAATAGGACCACAAGAGGAAGGAACAAAGTTGCAAGGAAGTCAGTCCACTGTTTGAAAAAGGTTCTAAACAGGGGTCCTCAAACTTTTTAAACAGGGGCCCAATTCACTGTTCCTCAGACCATTGGAGGGCCAGACTATAGTAAAAACAAAAATTATGAACAAATTCCTATGCACACTGCATACATCTTATTTGATGTGAAGAAACAAAATGGGAACAAATACAATATGTGGCCCGTGGGCCGTAGTTTGAGGACTACTATTTTAAAATTTTGGTTTTGCGATGGGTTTTCAGTGCCTCTTAACTCGAGGAATAATTTCTATTGGCAAAAAGTTGTAAAGTTGTCCCATATAAAGTTGATATGTGTGTGTACTTATGAAAATATGGTAGTATAGTGAGAAAACTTGCTGAAATGGTTAATATGATTTTTTGCAGCATTAGACTTTCAATTTCTATATTACCTGGGCATGATTCCAGGGCACATTTTTAACACCGAAAAGCTTAAGAATTAGTTTATTAAGCAGTATATTGAGTTATAACAATCTCTGAATTGGTGTGGATAATATACACTCCCAAACACGTTTTCTCTTTTATTCAAGTTTTTATTTCAGTGTCCAGTAACTTTATGATTTAATGACTGGATGTCAGACTTCAAAATTGAGCCTTTCTAATCACAAGTACCAAGAGGAATGGAAGTGTGTAAAATCTGGAGTAGCAAAACATACTTTGTCCTAGGTACTTTTTTCACTCTTATCATCTCCATTCTGTAACCTTTGTGCTTTTTAAATTTTGACTTGTAACATTACAAAAATAAGACATTTTGGACACTGCATAAAATTGTACTTTTTTATTGTATCATAACAATTTGTAAGATATAAAAGGACAGCTCTGATGTGGTGTCTTGAGCCAGTAGAGCTACCTCTGCTGGGTACTCTTGGAGACTTTTTTTGAGCTTCAAACCCTGTACACCAGCATGTAAAAGCAAGTAATTCAGCCCTATAGCCATCTCCACTGCTGCTATTTTTTATTTTATTTATGATAATTTTTTTTTGTTTGTTATTGGGTCATATCTGGTGATGCTCAGGGGTTACTCCTGGCTATGTACTCAGAAATTGCTCCTAGCTTGAGGGACCATAATGGATGCCAGTGATCGAACCAAGGTCCGTTGTGGATCAGCCGCGTGAAAGGCAAACACCCTACCACTGCGCTATTGCTCTGGCTCCAGTTTTATTTCTTTTTTGTGGTACTTGGGTGTTACTCCTGGCTCTACACTCAGAAATTACTCCTGGCAGGTTTGGGAGACCATATGGGATGCTGGAGATTAAAACTGAGTCAGCCATGTACAAGGCAAACACTCTACCTACTGCATTCACACCCTGGCCCCAGATTCCATATTTGAAAACCTTGTATCCTTTTCCCTGACTCCTTCACTATTTTCCCATTACAACTATTATTTAACTATTACAGCTTTTATTTGGAAATTTTCTTGTCTTTGTCATAGGACAAAGTTAAGAACACTTAATGGGCTTTAAAAAATAGATACAGAATCGAAGTGATTCTTGATTTTGGGACCATACCTAATGGGTGCTCAGAGGCTATATGTGGTGCCTGGATTGAACCATGTGTTTTAGTGTCAGCATTGCAAAGCAAGTATCTTAAACCTTATATGTTTCAATACAGCTCTAAATAATTTCTTTAAATGACGCAAAAATACCCAAGAATACAGATATAATTCATTGAAACATTTTCTAAATGATGGGATTTTGTTGTTTTAATTATGCTAGGTGAAAGTATAATTTTAAAATATACTGTATTTTCTGGCATATAAGACGACTTTTCCTGTTAAAATATAGAGTTTGGGCTATATTTGCCGTATGACTACCTCTTAACGCACACAGAATTGAAGTTAAAAAACATAAGAGAAACAAAGTAGAAACCTCAAAGGTTAACACTATATGTTTAATAAAGCTAGACTTTGGAGTGCCAACAATCATTTTACATTTGTCATTTGTAGTGAGTGACTGAGTTTTTAATTGTGATCTACATTGAGAGCTCTTCCAAGATCAGCTGGCTGGGATGCAGTGACTAATAGGACAGTTAGAGGGAGACAGAGCACCTCCTTTGTGTCCCATAAAAGCTGAACAGAGGACTGAGCACCAGAAAGCCATATAGCCAGCGACTGAATGAGATGTGGCACTCTAACTCAGTTCCTCTGTTTGCACTGAAAGGTGAATCAGGACAAGTAGAGGACTGATGACGCCTGGCAGATGGATGGGATGGGGTGGTAAGAGAGTGGCTGATCACTTGTCCCGGAAGCTGGAATAATTTTCAACATGCCTTGTACTGGCGTATAAGATGACCCCTGACTTTTAAAGAAGTTTTTCATGGGTTAAAAAGTTGTCTTATATGCCGGAAAGTGAAGCTACTTAATATGAAGCTTATATAATGTTTTGATATGCAGAAAATGAGTTATATATTTTCCGGCGTACAAGATGACCGGGCGTATAAGACAATCCCCCAATTTTACAATCAAAACATGGGTTTAGGCCTATATTCACTATTAGACAGAATGTTCCTGTGCTACAACTGTACGTACCACAGTGTGCCAATCACAGCAAGCAAAGGTTCAAAGGGTATACTGTAATAGGCATCCTCTCTAACGCTGGCCAATCTGAGCAGGTTTTTTACAGTGTAGATTTCGGGTACAGAATATTGTATGATTTGTGCATAAAAAGCCTGTGTGGATTGGCTGAGTTAGAGAGATTATCTGAGCAGCCTTGCAGTGATTGGTTCAGAATTGAGTTGGAAAATTCGTTTTCTGGCAATATCCAGACAATTTTTAAATACATCTAAATTTATAATCATTTTTTCTTGGAGGAGCCACACCCACCAGTGTTCAGTGATTTATCCTTTTTAAAAAATATTTATTTGAGCACCATAATTACAAGCATGTTTGTACTTGGGTTTCAGTTATAAAAAAGAACATCCCCCCACATCAGTATAACATTCCCACTACCAGTGTCTCCCATCTCCCTCCTCCCCCACCCCCTGCCTATATTCTAAACAGGCAATCTTTCTTCCCTCACTACCATTGTCATTGATAGTTGTTAGTGTAGTTATTTTTCTATTGAATTCACCACTCTTTGTGGTAACCTTCATATTGTGAACCAGTCCTTCAAGCCCTCATCTCTATTGACTCTGTGTATTATTACAATATCTTTTTTATTTTTCTTAAATCCCATAGATCAGTGAGACTATTCTGTGTGTTTCTCACCCTCTGACTTATTTCACTCAGCATAATAGTTTCCATGTTCATTTTTATATAGGAAAATTTCTTGACTTCATTTTTCCTGAAGTCTGCATAGTATTCCAGTGTGAATATGTACCACAGTATCTTTGGCCATTCATCTTATGAAGGGCATCTGGATTGTTTCTAGATTCTATCTATTGTAAACAGCACTGCAATGAATATAGGAGTACAGAAGGCATTTTTGTATTGTGTTTTTGTGTTCTTAAGGTGTATCCCTAAGAGTGATATAGCTGGATCATATGGTAGCTCAATTTCCAGTTTTTTGAGGAGCATCTATATTCTTTTCAATAAAGTCTGGACTAGATGGCATTCCCACCAGCAGTGAATGAAAGTTCAGTTCTCTCTGCATCCCCACCAACATTGATTCTTTGGCATGAGATGGTACCTGATTGTGTTTTGTTTTGCACTTCCTTGATAATTAGTGTTGTGCAACATTTTTTAATGTGCCTTTTGGCCATTTGTATTTCTTCTTTGAGGAAGTGTCTATTCTTTCTTCTCCCCACTTTTTTGATGGGGTTAGAAATGAATTTGAATGTGTTTTGAGGTTCTTTCTTTGAGTCTCTTAGCTGGTTTTCTTTGGGCATGCAGAATTTAGTAGCATGCAGTCTTTAGCTCTTGGGAGTTTCTCTGCAATGATGTCCTTGACTGTTGATTCCTCTTGGGAATTTTCTTCTTAGGTCTCTGGGACTTCAATTTTCTTATGTTGTTTCTGTTGAGTTTATCAAACACTTCTATTTTTATCTATTTCCATTCTTTGAGGAATTTTTCATCGTCTGATTGTTTGCTTTAAGGCTCTTTTCCAATCTCTTCTCTTGAATGGAGTTGTTATGTATTTTATCTTCCAGCTCACTGATTCAGTCCTCAACTGCTGTTACTTGCTGTTACTTGTTTCTAGTGAAGTTTTCACTTTGCCTACCTAGTTTTTCAGTTTTGTTATTTCAGTTTGGAGTTTTCTCATTTCTGTTTTTATATCCTCTTGGTTGTTATTTATGGTTTATTCAGTTTGATCCATGCTTTCTTTGAGTTCCATGACCACCCTCTATATTTCTTCTCTAAACTCCTTATCTGTGTAGCTATATAAGAGGTTGGCTCTTTTTTTGGGTCCTCAGAGCTGCCATCTTCATTCTCTGTGCATGGTGTTGGCATGCATTGTTTCTCCATTGTCACACCTGTAGTGGGGTATTTTCTATGTGTGGTGCTGGGGTTCATTGGGTAGAATATGTGTGTGACCATGAAGGGGAGCAACCACATTCCTGTCTCCTTGCTTCATGGGCAGAGAAAGCCTATCTTAGCTCATGCCCTCAGGTGATCTTTTCTGCTATTGTGCCCTTCTAAGCTGTTCTGAATGGGGGGTTCTTGGCAGCTTCACAGAGGAGAAAAAAGTTCAAAATCAAATCTGTAATCTTTTTAATTTTTAGCAACTTCAGGTGTAAATAATACTATGCATAGTGAAAAATAATTTATACTACATTTAGTCAAACTATTGCATGCTATTTTCTTTTTTTTTTTTTTTTTTTGGTTTTTTTTTTTTTTGGGCCACACCCAGTGACGCTCAGGGGTTACTCCTGGCTATGCGCTCAGAAGTCGCTCCTGGCAGGCACGGGGGACCATATGGGAACCCGGGGATCGAACCGTGGTCTGTCCTAGGCAAGGCAGCAGGCACCTTACCTCCTGCGCCACCTCCTGGCTCCCGCTATTTTATTTTTCTAAATTTTGCTTTTTTCATACCACCTTGCTGTTACTTTGTTTTACTCCAAAACACATCTCCCCTTTTTCTCTGGAATTAAAGTACCTTCTCAGACTTCTATATTTAGTTATATCTTAGTTAATCATGAATCTTAGTTTTGAAAACTTTATATTAATAGTTAAATTATTATCCCTGATCCCAACTTTAATGCTTATCCTATAGTATGCTTATTATATAACTAAATTTTTAATCTGTTGATTTTAGCTAATCAGTTTTTTTATTCTAGCTTTTGGTCCACATCTGGATGTACTCAGGGCTGTATGTGGTGCGAGGAATTGAATTCATGTTGGTTTCATGTCACTCCAGCCTACTATTTTTCTTTATTGTTCCAAGCAGTGCTCAGGAGATATGGAGGCCACACTTGATAATACTTCTGCTGGACTGTATGTTTCAGTACTCAGGTGCAGTGAGGTTGTACAGATTCAGGATTCCTCAAACTTTTTAAACAGGGGGCCAGTTCACTGTCCCTCAGATTGTTGGAGGCCGGACTATAGTAAAAACAAAAACTACGAACAAATTCCTATGCACACTGCATATATCTTATTTTGAAGTGAAGAAACAAAAAGGGAACAAATACAGTACATGGCCCGCGGCCGTAGTTTGAGGACCGCTGGATTAGATCAATAGTAAAGTTTAATGAAAACAGTATAGTAGTTTTGATGATCAAATATTTTATTCTACAGATTTAGTGAATTTCATGTATAATGATTTTCCTTTTAAAGAAGAAGCAATTTTTCTATTTTAGTTGTGTTATATAATTATTCTTTTCTTTTTTTTTTTTTTTGGTTTGGTGTTTGGGCCCATGCACTGAGATGCTCAGAGGTTACTCCTGGCTATATGCTCATAAATTGCTCTTGTCTTGGGGGACCATTTGGGATACCATGGGATTAAACTGCTAGGCTAGTGCAGGCAAGGCAGATGCCTTACTGCTTGTGCCACTGCTTCAGCCCCCATAAATATTCTTTTTCATGTTAAGATTCTTCATAGGCATTTATCATAAAATGTTGAATAGAGCAAAACTACAGTGGAGGGGCCGGGCGGTGGCACTGGAGGTAAGGTGCCTGCTTTGCCTGCGCTAGCCTAGGACGGACCGTGGTTCAATCCCCCGGTTTCCCATATGGTCCCCCAAGCCAGGAGTGACTTCTGAGTGCATAGCCAGGAGTAATCCCTGAGCATCACCGGGTGTTGCCCAAACCCCCCCCCCCCAAAAAAAAAACCAACTACAGTGAAGAACATTTTAAAAAAGAAAATTTCAGCAATTCAAGTGTAAACAGGCCAAGTATTAAAGGAGAAAGAAAAAAATTTCCAATCCAGTGTACATGTACATAAATATGTATATTCAATACATTGCAACATACTTGTATGTTTTTTTTTTTATTTGCTTATGGGATACTGCAGAGATTATTCCTTGCTCTGTTCTCAGGGATCATTCCTGGAGGAGTTCAGGAATCAAGGTAAGAATGCTGCCCACCATTTCTCTCCAGCTCAATGGTTTAAGACCATAAGTTTGTGCTAACTTCTTGAATATAGGTATCTAGTGTTAGGCAGAGAATAAAAAAAGGAACTTAAAAAAACCTGGTAAGATTAGAAATAAAGCAGTAATTTTTGTTAAAGTAAAATTTAACAATGATTTATATAATGCATTTAATGAATTAAATATTTAGAATCCTATATGATAATATATACTAAAATGTCAATATTTTAAAAACTTGAATATAATTAATTAATCAAAGTGAATAAAAAATCTTGGAAAAATAAATTTTCCTATGAAGTGAAATAAACCTCAAAATTTGGGGCTGAACAGATAGCAGGGAGGTAAGACATTTGCCTTGCATGCAGAAGGATGGTGGTTTGAATTGTGGCATCTCATATGGTCTCCCGAGCCTGCCAGGAGCGATTTTTGAGCACAGAGCCAGGCTGACCCCTGAGCACTACTGGGTGTGACCCAAAAATCAAAAATACCTCAAAATTCTTTTCAAAAAGACATTGTAAGTTATCATAATATATAAATAATTCAGTAAATATGCTTAACAGTCAAAAGATATTGATAATTCATTGATTCAAGTATGTGCATATTTTAATCATCCCTAATAATTATCAACTGGGACTTAAGTATTGTCTGAAAGTCTTTTTGATTTTTCCTAGTTAACTGGTACTTTTATTCCCATCAACATCTGTTTTGTTCTCATGTTTTTAACCTCATCTCCTATTCTTTTCCTCTTATGTTTGACAAATGACTTAACCTTTGCTTTGTATTGAAAACAGAAGGTATCAGACTGAAATTCCTAAGCTTTCTGACCTCTGTCTTATAATTTACCTTATAAGCTAACTGATACCAAAGTCCTCTTTGTTCTAGTAATACAGTATGAGCTATGTTTCCTTTTCCTTCTAATGCTGATATTCTACTTGTACTCCATCTAGCATTATCCTTGACTCTTAATTACTTCCTAGGATTTTTTGTATGTGTGTTTTTGGTTTGGCATTTGTTTTTGTGTTTTTGGATTGCCCCAGCATTTCTTGGGGGCCTCATTCAGTTAGTGCTTGTATGTAGGTTGCTCCCAATTCTGTGCTTCTGGTGTAAAGATGGTCTGTTGTTTTCACCCATACAAAATATGAACTCAGCTCTGCAGGCTCTTTCTCTGATCCCTAATTTCTTACTTTTCTGTATGCTCAACTTCTCAATTGATTACTTTCCTCTGACTTTCAAGATAGTCATTCACTTAGGACCTAGATATTTTTCTATCTCTGAATTGCCCTTTTATAACCTTTTTTGAATTTTATTTTCTTGGACATATTAGTTTATCTTAACATTCTGTCTGAGATCCTTTTTCTCATTCAGCATATTCCCTGGTCATCTCATCTAGACATAGTTTCAATTGAATAGTCAGTTGTTTAATTCTAACTAGCCTTTCTCCACTTATTCTCATACCAATACCTAGACATACGCTAGTAAGATTCTTCGGGCACTTCAGATTCATTATATAACTTCTCACATCCCAAAGCAATGTTATCACTTTATATCTGATCTCCTATTGCTTCTATTTTTAACTTTTCTTCTTTCATATGAGCTTTTGCAGATAACTTAACATTTTATTCTTACTTATAGTTTACTTTTCTCCAGTTAATACATTCATAGTCCATTTTTATATTGCACACCATTTTTCTCTTTTTCGTTTTTGGGATGTGCTCACACCTTGCAATACTCAGGGGTCACACCTGATTTGCACTCAGTAATTACTCCTGGTGATGCTCAAGGGATGCTGGGGATTGTACCCTAGTCGGGTGCATGTAGGGAAAGTACTCTACCTGCTGTACTATTTCTCCATCCCCTTATATCACAACCTAAGAGACTTATTTACTTAAGTCCTTTAAGTAGATACTCAAGAAGGTGTCTGACTCGCATCACTTTAGAATATTTTCTCTCTATTAACTTGTGTGGATTTTATCCTTTATATTATTTGGTTCCTTTCTGTCTCAAAATTTTATTATCTGTATTTTTTACCTAATAGTGATATTGTATATTTTAATGCTTGCTTTAGTTTTTTGTTGAAATATTCTGTTAATCCTTTCTCTGACCTTCCACTTTGCAGGCAAAGATTGTTTATGTGAATGCATTAATAGCAGCTCATGCAGGCCTCTATGGTATTATTTGTCACACATAATGTATTTCTTCTATAGTAAGAATTTTATGCTTTTATTCAGTTGCCTCATGCCTCCCATCAGACTGTATTAGATGAGAGAGTTTTGCTTACTTAATATTGCAAGAACTAGATAAATTGTGACATGCTGTCACTTTTCAGTGAAATTTTTATATAAAATGGATGCTTAGTAAAAGGTCACTTGGTATTAGTTTTGGAACTGGACATCTTCACTCTTCATTTTTTTTTTTTTTTTTTTTTTTTTTTTTTTTTTTTTTTTTTTTTTTTTTTTTTTTTTTTTTTTTTTTGGTTTTTGGTTTTTGGGTCACACCCAGCAGTGCTCAGGGGTTACTCCTGGCTCCGTGCTCAGAAATTGCTCCTGGCAGGCACGGAGGACCATATGGGGCACCGGGATTTGAACCGATGACCTTTTGCATGAAAGGCAAACGCCTTACCTCCATGCTATCTTCCGGGCCCCATTCACTCTTCATTTTCATGTAGTTTTTACACAATATATTTTATTTTAGGTTCTTAAAAAGTCCTATTCTTTATCTCTCTCCATTTAGATAGATAATTTTTTAGTTTATATATATATTTTGTGGGTGAGGAGATATGCAGCATCACTCAGATCTTATTCTTGGCTTTCTGTTACACTGTCAGGGCTCAAAGACCAGCATCTTCTGTGCACAAGGCAATAAGAGCTTTCCACTTAGGCTATATCTTTTGCCCCTAATTCTACCCCTGTAAGGGAGTATTTTGGTGTATCCATTAGTATCTTTATAAATTTTGTTACAGTAGTATCAAAGTCATTTGATGGTTGCAGAGCAATATCCCAATATTTCCTAGTATATTTTAATAAAAATACGTATTTTTAAACATTTGTACTATAGTAATTTTGACATTTTAGTATTTTTGAGAACATATTTCTTTTTGATTTAATGGCAAGAATGTTGTCATTGATTCAGTACTTAAAGCACTAATGTGTAAAACACATTAGTAATGTGTACTGTGTAATACAGCATGGCACTGAGCCTTCCATTTCCCTTCTTTGTCAATAGTTACTTTCTTTTTGTCTGTTTTATTGATTTATTCCCATTTAAAAATATTCTATACAGGCTGTATTATCAAATCTCAACATAAAATTGTTCGCATCACAAATTTTCTAGATCTTTTTGCTCTGATATTTGTTTAAATTCCTAAAATAAATTTTTTAGTAAGGCTGTATTGTTTATCAGTAGCAGATAGACATATTAACTAGGTACAGGTTTTTCATTCCCAGAAAGCCTCTTTTTCATTGTGGGTAGAGTGCTTCCAAATAGTTTTGGGGAGATTCAGAAGCTCCTTCTGACATTTCTTAGCCAACTGGGCTAGTGATTAAATGCTAGGGATCAGGAATTTTGTGGATTCCAACCCTGTGCTGATGGGTACAGGGACATTACCAGCAGTGTTCTGCAATTACCAGGGTCTCACCCTAGTAAGGTGGTTGATGTGGCCTCCCAACTATACCCATGCACAAAGTGCCCAAAGGTTCATGTGATGCCATGGTCTGGTATACACCTCTCTGTACTCTCAGTCTGGTCCTCACTAAGCCTCTTTTTGTGCTAGTAACCAAAAGTAGTAATATCTCCATCGATAATAGCAAAATATATAAAATATAGAATATATGACAGACATTATTTTCTTAATTATTTTACTTGATACTGTAAGATAAATTTTAGATTTGGTATAGATTGTCTTTATCTTCACTGATTACTGTTTAAACAGCTATAGTTTTAATTAAAACTAGAAATTTGGGGGCCAGAACAGTGGTGCATCAGTAAGGTGTTTGCTTTGCAAGTGGCTGAACTAGGACAGACCATGGTTCAATCCCCTGGTGTCCCATATGGTCCCTCAAGCCAGGATCGATTTCTGAGCACATAGCCAGGTGCAGCCCCCGAGCAGTGAATGTCTCCACAATTTCTTTCTTCTTTTTTTAAATCTATCTCTAAATGAGCAAGTCTTTGTTACGGAGCTTTCTTCATTAGTACCTTTAACACCAAGAATTCTATTTTTTAGTATAGGTAAGTCTGATCATTAGAACTTTCTTTTGGCCAAAATGTCATCATTTTACAGTGTTGAAGGGTGCTAATAAAACTGCAAGCAAAATGACAGACCAGCAAAAAGGTATTTTTTACTTCAGTGCTGACCCAGAAATGTGATCAAAAGTATAAGAGCTCTCTAGACCACGCTGAAATTGCAGTCCTACCTTCTAAACTAACACTTCCCAAATGTTCAAATTGGGTGGCACTGCTGCCCTCACTGCCCTGGCATTAGTCTCAGTGGGAGTTGCTGAATTATATCTTTTTCTGGGAAGGTACTGTAGGAAATACATTTGGGGGTGTTGTTTCATGTGGTGCTGAGGATCAAATACAGTACATTGTGCTTGTGAGACATGCATGCACTCTACCACTTAACTATATATATCACGCCATGTGAGAACTGCTTTTGACATTTATTGTGACAACTATATCATTTTGTCAAGGAGAATATTTAATCTTTGCATCACCTGTGGCAGAGCATGAGAAAATGAGGAAGTTAGAACCACATAAGTAGATAGGTATTGCCTAGTTAATTTCTAATATTTCTTAACAAGTAAGTTGATTAACATGATGATGTCATACTTTTGTGAGCCATAAATTCAGATGTTTATGTTCACATAGGAACTTCCTCCAGGAACCTTGTAGGCTGAATAACAACTAAAACCAAATTAACTGAATAGTTTAAGAGTAGACATTGTTTTCAGTGAAATTTTATGTTCATTTTGTGAACTTAAGGCTCCTTAAATTAGTGCTGTTTGATAGTATTTTGCCATCTGTCACCTTAAAAGTTTTGGGATGTTATCTTTTTTAATGTTTTATTTATATTTATATATTGCATGAAAGAAGGATTCTTAGGACATCTAAACTAAAGTTGGTGAACTCAAGTTAACTGTCAGAAAAACCTGGTACTCAGTCTAATTTAGTTATAGGTGTTGACAGCTGGATTTCCTCTTTTTTCTGTATCAGAGGACAATGAACCATGGGAAGATGGGCAACCATAGGAAGGAGACAAGATCAAAAGGGGAACATGATTGAAAAAAAATGAGGAACACTGTTCTAAATTGCCACTTGGAATTAGTGTTAAGAATGGTAGACCATGTTACTTAAAATCGCAATATATTTTTTAGAAATTAGATGATCAGGGATAGGAGGAATGAAAGATTATGAAATCAGAAAATATCCTAAAATTTTTATCCTCTTAAGCAAGATTTAATTTTGTTTTTATCCAGCTGTTGTTTGAATAATTTTTTCTTACCCAAAATACACACTTAAGGGCCAAAGAGATACTGCAGTAGTTAAAGACCATTCCCTTGCACACAGCCTTCCTAGGTTCAGTCTCCTGCTAGGTTCAAGTCCCAATACCTCATAAAGTCCCCAGAGCTCTGCCATGAGTGATTCCTGAGCACAGAGGAAGACCCCAAACAAACAAAAATTAATGTAAAAACAAAAACTTACACTAATGCCCGATGCAGTGAACTCTAGCTCCTTTTTCAGCTTATAGGTACCCATGGCATTCTTATTTTAATTGTTTTTTCTTTTGGGGGAAGGTTGGCCGGCCACCCACAGCAGCACTCCTAGTTCTGTGCTCAGAAATCACCTCTGACTGGGGAACCTTTGGGATGTTGGGGATCAAACCTGGTTTCCTCTGTTCAAAGCAAATGCCTACCCAGTTTGCTATCTCTACATTTTGAGTTCTTTTATGTATGTATGTATGTATGTATGTATGTATGTATGTATGTATGTATGTATGTATTTATTTATTTGTGGTTTTCGGGTCACACCCGGCAGTGCTCAGGGGTTACTCCTGGCTCCATGCTCAGAAATTGCTCCTGGCAGGCATGGGGGACCATATGGGGCACCGGGATTCGAACCGATGACCTTTTGCATGAAAGGCAAGCGCCTTACCTCCATGCTATCTCTCGGGCCCCTCTTTTATGTATTTATTTATTTTTGTTTTTTTGGGCCACACCTGACAGTGCTCAGGGCTTACTCCTGACTCTGTACTCAGAAATAGCTTCTGACAGGTTCAGGGGACCTAATGGGTTGATAGGTATCTATTCCTGGCATGCAATTCAGACACCCTATCCATTCTGCATTCTTATAGTTTGTTGTATATCTGCATTGTATAAACAACTTGTTTAATGTTGTACTGAATAAAAATTATTTAAGAATCCCTCCCAAATCTTGGCTTGTTTGTCTTCTCTGTTTCTGTCCATATAGCTTTATCCCCCTTCATTTTGCCCTACTTCCGACTATCAAAAGTTTCATTTACAAATGAAAACTTGCAGCTTTTAAATTTAAGAGGGTGTGTGTGTGTATGTGTGTGTGTTTGTAGGAAGAAAGAAGATATCTGTTAATGGCTGTATACCTGTCACATTATTATTCTTTCAGTAAACCTAAAACAATTCTAAGTATAAAGTCTATGACTTAAAAAAAGTTTTTTTAAAAGGCAGGTAAGTGGAAACTATGTCTATGTGTTTTTAATTCTCATAAAATATACATATAAAACAATAAAAATATAAAAGTACAACTTACAATCTTAGAGATCTTAAACTTGAATCATGGCTATTTTGTACTCATTTTATCACTGTTAAAATTTTTAAGAAATATAGCAGTTACAAAAAACTCATTCAGAATCCTTTGGAACCATTTTTTGTCATGCCATTTCTTCATCTTCATTTTCTCTTTCCTATATTTGTGGCTTCCTTGACGCCTTTCTCAGTGTCTGCTGTACTGTATTCTACCAGGTTGTGCATTAGACATTAGTTGTGTCAGGTTTCCCTTTGCCCTCTTTCCATGTTGTTCATGTCTAGCTGGCCCTCTTTAGATCTCAATGTGCCTTAGCTTTCCTCATTTTTATTGCTTATGAGTAGCTGCATTTGGTTTTGGTTTTGTTTGTTTTAGCTCTAATGAGTCTTAGTTCTTCAAACCCTATTCATCTTTCTTTTGCTTAAAAATATTAAAGTGGTCTAAATTTGAATTTCAGCTATTGTCAAAAGTTTGTAAACAGAACTTTTTTTCTGCTTTTTCATTCTCTTCTGGACACTGACCTTTTGTTTATTCTCCTATGGAATTATTTTAAAGTTGTCATGAATAATTGAGGGTCAAAGATAGGACTTAGAGTAAAGAACAGGTTCTTTGTTTATTTTTTTAGTGTTTTATCTTTGTCCCCATCAGATGGTGCTCACGAGTTCTGTGCTTGGGGGTCAGGTCATTCTTGGTAGAGTTTGGGTTGCTAGGGATTGAACCTAAGTTGGCTGCATACAAGACTCGTGCCCTATCCTGTGTACTATTTCTCCAGCTCCCTGAAGTTTTTTTCATTTATTCTTTTTATTTTATAGGAAGTTAGAGTAGTATTAAATTTTATGGTAATAACCTACAAACTTATTACTCACCTCCACTGTCAAAGTGCCCATGACTCTACACCAATGTCCTGACATCTTTTTTTTTTTTTTTTTTTGTGGTTTTTGGGTCACACCCGGCAGTGCTCAGGGGTTACTCCTGGCTCTATGCTCAGAAATTGCTCCTGGCAGGCACGGGGGACCATATGGGGCACCGGGATTCGAACCGATGACCTTTTGCATGAAAGGCAAACGCATTACCTCCATGCTATCTCCCGGGCCCGACATCTTTCTAAGTTAGTTTTTAAAAGTGCTTTTCTATTAGTAAATGTTGAGAAAGAGGTATTTAATTTCCTAAAAGTTCTTATTTGAGTAATGAAGATAGTCTATCTACCATGGAATTTTTCTTATTAATAGTATTCTGTTAATTTATCTGGAAATGTTTTCCTGGAATATCTTTTATAATTAAATTGATATAGTGTTTTTATTTTGTGTGAAATGGCTAACCTACCTCACACATGTAGTATTTGTAGTATTTAGTGTTCTTTGACTTTCAAGTCTTACCAATACAAAGCCTTTAATATTTATGACTTATAAAAACTGTCCATTTGTTATAAAATGTTTACATTTTAAACCTGAACATGGTTTGTATTACATAATGAAGTGTGGTATTTGTGGGGTATGCAATTTTGTAGTAGTAACATAATTTTAAGTATGTATGGCAAAGAAATATTTCTCATTATATTCATTTGTTTTTTAGTAAAGTTTAATTTTGCAAATTTTTAATTATTTTTGTGACAGTGTGCTAGTGTTGTTAACTTATACCGAAGGAGGGGCCGGAGTGATAGCACAGCAGTAGGGCATTTGCCTTGCATGCAGACAACCCAGGATAGACCTGGGTTTGATTCCAGGCATCCCATTTGGTTCCCGAGCCTACCAGGAACGATTTTTGAGTGCAGTCCCAGGGGTTACCCCTGAGCACCTCTGGGTGTGCCCCTCTCCCAAATAAACAAAAAACAACAACTTATACCAAAGAGGTTATCTGTCATTTATTTTTGTTTGTTTTTTGGGCCACACCCGGCTATGCTTAGGGGTTACTCCTGGCTATCTGCTCAGAAGTAGCTCCTGGCAGGCACAGGGGACCATGTGGGATGCCGGGATTCAAACCAACCACCTTAGGTTCTGGATTGGCTACTTGCAAGGCAAACATCACTGTGCTATCTCTCCGGCTATCTGTCATATCTTTAAGTGATTTTTTTAAGTTGTTGGAAAAACTGGGCCTCTACATGCAGTTTGATTTCTTATTAGATGAATGGCCTGAATTTAAAAGCATTTGCCTCACTTTTTCTCAAATTTGTAGTATTTGTAATTTAAAGAGATTTTGAAACAAAACATAAATTCCTGAAAAGGATCTTTAAGTTTGAATTTCCGCCATTCATCTAATAAATACTCTATGTAATATCATTAATGAGTTACATGGAAAGAACTGCTAAAAATGAGAGGTGTGGATGCAACCCACTCCCTTTCAAGGCAGCTCTGACTATTGGTAGTTATATGCCAAGTGAACTAACAGATTTCTCTTTAATAATTTCAATCCTTGGAGTCATGCAAAACAATATAGTATAGTTTCTAGTATTAGAAAGAAGTGTATTACTTTTTGCATGTTTATTTATAACCATCATTTTACAAATTTATGGTAAATTTATTTTTGAAACATCTGTTCCTTTAACAAAAGCTTGATTTCTGTGGGCTTTGTATAATTTGAACACATGAAATAGATATAATGTTGATAAGATTAGAGGTAAAATAAAATTTAAAACTAGGATTGTGTATATAAATTTATAGTTAGTAGATTTTTATATCTAAGTAATATATTTGAGGATATAATTTGAATCCTTTATTATTGAATCCCATGGTATAATATTTTAAATTGTTATGGAATAGGAATTTAATAATGTTAATATTATAAAGATCCTTATTATGTTGTAAACTTTTCTTTAAATGTATTTTCTATTCTGTTTTTACAGCAGTTCAGTGAGGTTTGCTTGTCTCTGTTTTAGTGATTAGGTAAGGTAACTGAGGTTCAAAGACACCAAGCATCATTAAATAATAATTATTTTAAATGTGTTATGAGTTTTTGAAGCAGAATAAAATTTTTTACTTCTAATAAACACTACTATGATGTTTGATAAATCTACTTCCTACAAATGGCTTATTATAGTCTTTTTTTTTTTTTTTTTTGGTTTTTGTGCCACACCCAATGACGCTCAGGGGTTACTCCTGGCTATTCGCTCAGAAGTCACTCCTGGCAGGCACAGGGGACCATATGGAGAACCGGGGGATTGAACCATGGTCCGTCCTAGGTTAGCACAAGGCAAGGCAGGCACCTTACCTCCAGCGCCACCGCCCGGCCCCCTATAGTCTTTTCAATGTACTAATCCTTCTCATATTTTATCTCTTGTAATTCTTGAAGTAACCTCATGAGATATTTTTGCAGGAGTAATAGGCAGTTCCTACTATCTCAAATACTTATTGCTGGTATTTGAACCTGAGAAGTACTTTGAAAATATTTAATTTAAGAGTCTACATTAAATTCAAAGTAAGCATGCTGAGTGCATAGTTGATAAATACAAGGTTAACTATATTTTGTTCTCTGATATAAAAGACCCATCTTTTGTTTTAGGAAAATAACAGCCAAGATAAGTTAATGTTAGTTAATGCTTTTTATTCTACTTTAAGGGACATTTGAAAAATTAATTGAGATTTTCACTTTGAAATGGAAGAGTAATACCAATGCATTTTTAATATTTTTTAAACTTAAATTTAGAGTTTTATTGTACATTAGAATTTTGTATATTTAGATTCCTTTTAAAGTTAAGTGCAAAAGGGGCTGGAGCGATAGTACAGAGGGTAGGATGTTTGCCTTGCATTGATTCCCAGGATATGGTTCTCTCAAGCACATCCAGAGTACATTCCTGAGTATAGAGCTAGGAATAACTCCTGAGCATCACTGAATATGGCTCCCCAAAAGTTAAGTGCAAACCTATTTTAGGTTGTCTCTAGTTATTAGCATTTGTGCTTGTAATCTAAAGTTAATTATAATTTTTGGTAAGGGATACAATTGCTTTCTCTTGCATTATTCTTATCAAATGGTGCTTTTCCTACAGGTAACATGTTTAAAGCTCTTCACTTAAAGACCTAGACACTGAGAAAAATAGCACATATTTTTATGCGACAGGGATTCAACTCTTACAGATCTATTTTCCTTTTACTCAATAAAGAAATTCAACCTTTTCTATTTTCTTATATTGTTAAGTACATTTCCCAAAAACTATATTTTGCATTATATTCTTTTTTCTTGTACAATTTTTTCTGTCTTTGGAAGTTACTCATTTTGCATGTTACTTCACACTTCTGCTTTCTTGTCTGTGATTGTGCCACTTTTCACTTTCTTTTTCTCAATAGAATTTAGAAGCATTAAACACATCTCATAGATAATTATAAAAATAAGCTATAATATATAATACTTTACAATTTCATCTCAAAGGTACAGCTGTCTGAAAGAAATGGTAAAAATTTAATGCTTGCGTTATAAAAAATGTACTTTAGATCTCTGAGCAACTAAATACTTCTCTGAAAATAAAGTTATAGGGTAGCAAATGTGTTTCAGTAAGAAAAATAAAAGCAAGAAACAAAAGAAGTTTTGAGGAATAATTGCAAGTGAATGAGTGAAAATGTGACTAAAATCAGTATATCAGTGTTCATAATTATACAGTGAGATGCATTTTCTCTGGGAGGTAATTTTTCACAGTTATAAAGAATATTACTAATACAGTCTTTTTAAAAATGTTCAGGGGATGAGAATCATTTGAAATTTTTCTAAGACTCAATAGTTGCACAGTATCAACCTGTTAACTTTGTAAGATGGTTGGTTGGGTGTGCTTGTTTTACAGCATAGTTGTCTACTTTCTTTCTTTTTTTTCTTTTTTTTTGGTTTTTGGTTTTTGGATCACACCAGGCAGTGCTCAGGGGTTACTCCTGGCTCCATGCTCAGAAATTGCTCCTGGCAGGCACGGGGGACCATATGGGGCACCTGGATTCGAACCAATGACCTTTTGCATGAAAGGCAAACGCCCTACCTCCATGCTATCTCCCGGGCCCCTGTCTGCTTTCTTAAACACTTGTCATTTTAATGGCAGACTGCTATAATTTGTAAGTCAGATATGCATTTTCTTATGCAAATATAATGTTTTGTTTTGTTTTATTAACAAAAGTCTTAAGAATTATAATAGAAGAGGCATCTCTGAGTTTCATAATAATTTATGAAATTTATGAATTTTTTTCTTAATAAATTATGTTTCCTGGCTTCTTTTGGGGCCACACCCAGTGGTGCTCAGGGTTTACTCCTGGCTCTGTTCTCAGGGATCAAACTCTTAGTGGTTTGGGGTAAAAAATGGGGTACCAGGGGCTAGAGAGCTAGCACAGTGGTAGGTGTTTGCCTTGTATGCAGCCGACCGAGGACAGACAGTGGTTTGAATCCTGGCATCCCATATGGTCCCCAAGCCTGCCAGTAGTAATTCTGAGCTCAAAGCCAGAATTAGCCCCTGAGTGCCCCAAGGTGTGACCCAAAAACCAGAAACAAAAAAAAATGGGGTACCAAAGTTCAAACTCAGGTCAGCTGTGTGCTGACCTCAAAGGTACTCCTATGCATTGCACCATTACTCTGGACCTAAAATGATAAAATGTATTTATTTTAACCAGTGAGAACCGTATACAAACTCATTATAACTAGGTTTTGGATATGTATCTCTTTGTACATGATCATATATAATTTGAATCCACTGTGGTATTATTAGTATGTTTCTTAAGACATAGTGCAGAGCTGCTATGATCTTTATATGTTAATGTTCTTTTCTTATCACTTTACTGTGTAGATACCCTTCATGAGACCCAACTCTGCCACAGCTCATCCTCGGAGGCAATCCTGGAAACCTCTTTTATAAGTGTGGTTTTTAAATATGGATAACAATCTCAATAACATAACATAAAGGAGAACAGCTATTTTGTACTTTTCATAAGCTTATCACTGCAAAAAATTGCATTTGCTTGTCAGGTTTGGATAGAATGTAATTGATTGGTTTGTTACAAGGCAATTAACTTGCCTGTATGGATTTTCAATTTTTTTTCATTTTTTCCTACTTTTTTGCACTAATCAGAAGCATTTGATTTGTGCATTGTTGAAAATTACTAGATAACGTCTAAAAGATTATCCTATTGAGTGATGTCTCTTGTTTCTTTGGAGTATTTTTTGGAATTACCGAAGAGTTATGAAAGCCTTTGGGACTTAAATGAGATGTGCTACTTCGTTTCATTGTTGAACAATACCAGTAACAAACAAGAAAGACAATACAATCTATTAGTTGACTATTCTTCTTTCATCCAACTTACTATTATATTCACATATGAAATGCTACATTGGGAATCAACTATAGAACTCTTGTAGTAGTTGTCATTTCTATGAACAATATTCAGCAAAGCTGAAAGACTTAAATAAATATGACATTCTAGTTTTAATTCATAGTATGAAAATAAATTGAAAATCACACAACTTTAGATTTTAGGCTCATAAATGAGCATATATAAATGTTGATAGATTCTTTAGTAATACCAACATGTATTCAGTCTTTGTTGATTTAATATAAACTGGCTCATTTTTACTTAATTTATCTTGACCTTAATTATGAAAGTTTGGAATAAGGAGGGAGATACAAAGCTTATTGGCTATACAACGTGCAAGCTCAATGATCTTCATCAACATCTGTATCTTTACAGAGGTATACAGAATTAAAGTTTGATCTTCAAGCTTTAATGATCCAGTATTGTCACCACAGAAATACGTTGAATATCTCTTCACTACATCTGCTTTAAAAGAGACTATTTGCTGAAATTGAAGTGTACATATACAATGTAAACTGTCAATATGTCCCTTGAAATTTCCCAGTTTGTAAATGTGTTTTTGGACATCTTTTCATGTATAGTGGCAATTGAAAATAGATTAAGCTTTAGGAATAGGATAGGCAATATTATATCAAAAGGACATGTAAATATAAAGTTGTTGTGTGCTAAATCTAACTTAGTAAAAATTATTGAAGGTGTTAATTAAAAGTAATATGTCTTTAAAATAGGTAAAAATATAACATTGGATGGAAAAAGTATGTAGTAAAACCAGTAATTTTTCATTTCTTTAAGGAAGAATATATTGTTTGCCACTATATAATTTAATAAAAATGGTTATGATTACTATTGAATTCTAATTAACTTCAAGACAAATGACAGTGCACCATTTTTTATGAGAAAATGCTACTAGATTGTAGCACTGCCTTGATATATGTGAGAATTTCTTACTAGCCATTTTGTTTTAGTTTTTTTGAGAAATTGTTAAGTCTTATGGTTTTATTATCACTATTAATCAAAATATTTCCAAACTTGATTTTAATTAATTTACTGCGTTATCTTTATTTGGCAAATTTCAGTCATGGTTATCCTATTCTATATGGATGCTGTTTCTTGAATCTCTTATAAATATAAACTGCTTATTCATAAGATGATTCAATATGAACCTATTTTGGAGTTAGAATATCTGAAGAAAATGAAATAAAGCATAAAATACATTCTCATAATAATCTCCTATATGTTCTTATATTTACATAGTGATAAAAAGTTAATTCTTTAACCTTGTTTGTACAGTTGCTTCTCAAAGGAGATGTTAATGTGTATTTAAGAAAACATGCAAAAATTTTCCCATGTAAAAATATGATACTAGATATGGCAAATGTTGACTCTCTGTCTTGCAGTAGAGAAAGGGAAATAATACAGAAAATTTTATGCCTGTGAAATTCAAGAAAACGGATATGGTAGCATATAGCAATGATATAGCAATGATTTTTAAAACTTTGTTATATATAATTATAATGAGTTGGATTTGTTAAAATCCAGCATTCTGCCTTAGTTCCCTCCTTGTCTTCCTTTACTCCACCTTACTCTCCTGTTTCTTTCTGTAGTTTCTGATTCAGAGGGTCTAGCATGAGACTTCAAACTTCCCTTTTCTTTTTATTTTATTTTATTTTATTTTTTTGGTTTTTGGGTCACACCCAGCATCGATCAGGTGTTACTCCTGACTCTATGCTCAGAAATCGCTCCTGGCAGGCTCGGGGGACCATATAGGATGCCGGGATTCGAACTGATGACCTTCTGCATGAAAGGCAAACGCCTTACCCTCCATGCTATCTCTCTGTAAACTTCCCATTTCTTTCTTTTTTTTTGGGGGGGGGGTCACACCCGGCATTGCTCAGGGGTTACTCCTGACTCCATGCTCAGAAATTGCTCCTGGCAGGCACGGGGCACCATATGGGGCACCGGGATTCGAACCGATGACCTTTTGCGTGAAAGGCAAACGCCTTACCTCCATGCTATCTCCCGGACCCCAAACTTCCCATTTCTAACACAAATAATAGTCATGCTGTATAGTAATACTAATACCAAGTAATACTAATGCGGGCCAAGGGCTACCTTTAGGGCTCTTTGTATATGATATGCTTTAAAAAATGTTATTGTGTTTTGCTGGACATTGATTGAATGTCACATTAAGTCCCTTATAGATCTCTAATATTTTCAAAACTATGTATGTCTAGGTAAAAGTGTGTAGTATAGCAGTTATAAATACAAAGAATTGCAATATAATTTATTTGCCTTTATACGTTCAGTTCAGAGTTTATTTTATGTTTTATGGATGACTGTTATATATTGAAATGAGTCAGGGATTCTTGAATGATAAATAGTGGGTAGGGTGCTTGCCTTGCAAGTGACCCAGCTGGGTTTGGTCCCTGGCATCCCAAATGGTACCCCAAGACTGCCAGGAGTGATTACTGAGTGCAGTGCCAGGCATAACCCCTCAGTATTGCCAGGTTTGGCCCAAGAACAAAAACAGAAAAAAAAGAAATTAGTCAAGGAGGATAGCCTTTGTTCCTAATTCACTGATTTCTGTGTTAAAAAGGATTAGAAATTAGTTATGTTTGAACTTCAAAACAAATTTGGCTTCATCCTTTGTTCTAAGTTTAGAAATGATACTTATCATTCATTGTATTAATGTGCTTCTTGAATATGTTTATTTCATTTTAAATGTTATTAAGAGTAAATTGATAATCAATAAATAAGAGTATTCAACCTGATTCCTAATTTTCCAATTTTTGCACCCTGTTAATTATAATATTTTTTCAATGCTTAATATTCTTTATTTGACATAACCCAGTTTTACTGATTAATATAAGGTTGTTTTATGAACTTTAACCAAAATTGGTTTCAGAGAAAAAAATGTAGCATGGTTGTGGCATAGTAAGATTTAATTTTATTTGAATACTTGTTTTTGACAGTTGAAAAATTGAGAATCAGATGTACAATGGCATTACATACGAAGAATTATTTTCTTTTCTGTTTGAGTCACACTTTGTTAATTTATACAATACTATGAATTGTGACTGATATATTCTGAAGTAAACATTCTTTACAAATAAATACTTTCTTTACAAAACTGTAGGCTTCCCCAGTACTCATTGTAAAACTTTCTGAAGGTTGCTGGTAAGATTCATTATAATCCAGGTGAATAAGGTAAAATAAAATTAAATATCCAGACTATACTTTGTAAATAAAATGAGGATGACTCCCAGACATTATCTCATTTATCTAATTTCTATTGTAAAATTAAGATCTATATTATAGATTATAGCGTAACTGGTTAATTATAAAAAGAGAAACGAAGTTGTATGAGATGAGCACAGCAGGTTGTATTGCTGAAAAATTTCTAAGGGTATGAGCCGATGAAAATTAGTTTATTAAAGAACAACGTCAAGGACCAGAAATTAGCCCAGCATGTAGAGCACTTGCTGAGTACCTGATCTAGGTTCATTCAGCGCAATCCCAGAAAGTTTCCACAGTATTCAGTATTGTCCCCTTTCCCTTAAAAAGAATAAAGTTATTGTATTTTTTAGGTATGGAAACATAATCATTCTTTCAGACTGTACCTTTCTTACCTCACTGTGTATTTTTTTATTAACTTATTTGTATTTTTTGTTTTACTTTAAATCTTGTAATCTTGGCATCTGCTGGTGTAACTCATGGAATTGAACCCATTATATAAATGATTACTATTAATTTGGGTTTTGGTAATTACCTTACTTATTTATTTATTTATTGGTTTTTTGATCACACTCAGCAGCACTCAGGAGTTACTTCTGGCTCTATGCTCAGAAATCGCTCCTGGCAGGCATGGGGGACCATATGGCATGCCGGGATTCTGAACCACTGTCCTTCTGCATGAAAAGCAAACACTTATCTCCATGCTATCTCTCTGGCTACCTAAATTATTTTTTATTTTTCATACCTATGATAGATAAAGAAAACCCCTTAAGCTCAAAGCTTTATTCAACTAAAAAGATAATAAGCATTTATACCTAAAGAAGTCTCCAACTTTTATCTTCCGCAAAAAATAGCAACCTGCAGTAATGTTGCTGGTAGAAAAGTCCCAAATTCCCTATCTTTTGTGGTGCTGATAACCCATAAGGACTCCATTAGCTCTACATTTTCTGATCTCTAGATCTTCTGATCTTCGGGCTCTGAACTATCCCAATTACCCATACTCTTCCACTGCCCTGACTACCACCAAGGCTCTCCTGAGTACACATTAAAAGAATGGAAAGTGGATAGAATCCCAAATTGAGGGGAAGAGGTTTATACAGAATCAAATATGTTCCCCTTTCAGGAAAAAAAAAAAAAAAATGAGCACCCTCGGCAATCTGTCCTATATACAGCTATCCATTCCCATTTCCATAGCATGTTTCTTTTTTCTTTTAGTAAACTCACCTGTTATTGTAAACTCTACTGCATTTTGCCCTAAAAGCCTACTGTTGACCCCTATCTTTATCTGAAGAACTTTGTGTGTGTTTTTTGGTTTGTGTATCATACCATCAGCTATAGTCAGGCTCTCTTCCTGCCAGGGTGTGGTCATTAGAAGGATCACTCCTTCTAGGGCATAAGGGGACTTATTTAGGTACTAGAGTTCAAAACCTAGTAAGCCTCAGCCAAGGCAAGTAGTTTTATATGATATACTACACTTTGGCCCCACTTTTGTCTTTACTATTACTCATTTGTCATTCATTGCCTATGCTAGAAGTCTATAGTAGCATTAATGAAAAACATTTCAAAGTCTCTGATTTTGTCTTATACCAGTAAAGTATTATTATTCATATTATTTTAAACAATCATTTCTAAATCTTTGGTTTAGAAAATATTAATATGTTGCTTGTAATGAAGTTGTATAAGGAATAAAATATTTTTATTATTATTAAATGCTATTCTAGTATTGCTGGATGCTGAATTTGACTATTTTTTGTAATATTTTAAAAATTATTTAACTCATGGGCTACAGGTTTGTATTTCTCCACATCTGAAAACAAGTAAAGTCATTGACCTCTGCAGTTAAAAGAATATCTTTCACTACTGCTTCATATACTTCTGCATGTTTGTTACTTAAATAATTTTTAAGTATTGTTAAGATCAGTTTTAGATCATGTGTAAAATTTTATGTACACATGATACAGAGCAATTCTCTTGAGAGTGTTTTTTTTTAACATTATTTACACGAGTATGGATGTTCAGAGTCAACTATTTATTTGCTTTATTCCATTTAGACTCAGAATATTGAGTAGACCATAAACATAAAAATAACTATAGGTGGGGCCAGTGTGGTGGCACTGGAGGTAAGGTGTCTACCTTGCAAGCGCTAGCCAAGGACCACAGTTCGATCCCCCAGCGTCTCATATGGTCCCCCCCCCCCCAAGCCAGTGGCAGTTTCTGAGTTCTTAGCCAGGAGTAACCCCTGAGCATCAAATGGGTGTGGCCCGTAAAACCAAAAAAAACAAAAAAAACTATAGGTATATATTAACTATTAAAAATATACATCCTGGGGCCAGAGCGGTGGCACAGTGGTAGGGCTTTGCCTTTCATGCAGCTGACCTAGGACGAATTCCCTGGTGTTCAATATGGTCTCTCAAGCTAGGAGCAATATCTGAGCTCATAGCCAGAGGTAACCCCTAAGCATCACTGGGTGTGACCCCAAACCCAAAAATAAATAAATAAATAAAAATATCTGCCCCTTCTTAAACTCCCTATGGTGCATTTCTTTTATTCTTGAAATTTAACTTTTTTATTTGATTTAAAATTATTTGCAGATGATATCTACTTGTTTGGTTAATTTTAAAAAGCAATTACATAATATCCTTTAAGTAATTATTATTGGAAAAATAAGGAAGTTTAAATACTACCTTGTCTCTTATGTAAAGGATGAAATAAGTCAGCCGGTTTTATTTGCATGCTTAATTTTAGTAACTAAATATATGATCTTAGTATACATGAGCATAAATCATTGTGTTCCTCTTTTTTGTCTAGGGTACTTTACTTAACCATTTGCTAAGTAAGTATTTTAAATACATAGCAGAAGTATGCTTATTTGATCATCGATTTTGTTCAGTCGATAGGTAGAAGATTTTACACACCCAAACACATGCACATTTGTCTTATTATTTATATTTGTGTACATTAAGAATCTTATGACTAGTATATTGCATTTAGTAAAAATATAATTAACATAAACAGGTTTCTTCTAAATGAAATTTATTTTATTTTCATAAAATTTTAGAATATGCTATAATATTAATGTGTGTAATGTTATATTTTTAAAGAATGTTTTTAAGAATCATTTTATTTTTAAAAATGTATAGGTTAGGGGGGCCGGGCAGTGGCACTGGAGGTAAGGTGTCTGCCTTGCCTGCGCTAACCTAGGACACCGCGGTTCGATCCCCCGGTTCGCCATATGGTCCCCCGTGCCTGCCAGGAGCTACTTCTAAATGCATAGCCAGGAGTAACCCCTGAGCGTCACCGGGTGTGACCCCCCCAAAAAAAATCTATAGGTTAGTTTTTATATGCTTGGAATCTTAAGGCATTAGCTTTCTATTTAATAATTCATAGTTTTTTATTACATAGACATTGCTGTTTTTAAATAAAAGCTACTGCATTAATAACCACACTTTTGAATCAGCTGATTTTACAAAAGGTCTTTAGGAAATGTAGTATTTTGACAAATATGTACAATATTATGCGCTGCATTTGTATGGTTCAAACTTTATAAAATCAGAGAAAGAGAGGCCGGGCGCTGGCGCTGGAGGTAAGATGCCTGCCTGCCTGCACTAGCCTAGGACGGACCGCGGTTCGATCCCTCGGTTTCCCATATGGTCCCCCAAGCGACTTCTGAGCGCATAGCCAGGACTAACCCCTGAGCGTCACTGGGTGTGGCCCAAAAACCAAAAAAAAAAAAAGAGAGAGAGAGAAAAAATCAGAGAAAGAAACCTTAAATAATTTTAAGTGTTTTAAATCAGCGTTTAAACAGCAAAGAATAGTAGACCTTATTATAAATATTTTGATATTGGACTTTTTGAAATCTTCTAAATTTTAACGTAGACACACTTTCATGGCAAGAAAAATCTGCTCAAATATATAAAGTGTGTATGTGTGTGTATGTGTGTAATAAATAATTCACTATCTTAGCCCTCTATATTGTTCTTTAGTTTTTAGGATTCTTAATAGTATCTCTGTTTATGACATATTTATTCTTGCAAATTCTACTCAAGTTCACTTGTATCTATCACATAAAGTTATATATTTCTTTACTTATAACGTAGAAAAACTAGATTTTTCCACTTAGGATAATTTTAAACATCTCTAGAAAAAGTTTGTACTGCTTCATTAACAATTTCAAACTTGGATCATTTATTTTTATGTTTCCTCTTCACATTATGTTTCCACATTCACATTCTTATGAGAATGCATACTTCATTTGTACTATTTTGTTTTGGAATTATAGTGTTTATTAATGAGTGAAGAGAATGTCCATATCACCTCATAATTATGCCAAGTATATTCTCTCTTCCTATGGAACAAATTACAAAATATGTTAATGTTCCACATATAGTCATTCTAAAAAATATCAATGATCAATAAGTAAGGATTACATTTTCTACAAATAGCAAATGTTTTGACATTCTCTTTTAATACATCTAATATATAAACCGTATTTTTCTTTTGTATTTATCCTTGTGATGGAAGTTAATGATTTTATAATTGTAATCTGCTAGAAATTAAAACTGTACTAATAGAGCAATCTTGCTTATGTTCCCAACATATTACTTGGGAATCCATAGTTTTCTAGCTAACCTTGGAATTTGTATGTATTCTTTACCTATATTAATGTATATAAAGTTGTATTACATTTTTATGAAGTTGAAAGAATTATCTATATATATGAAATTAAACATTTTAAAGTTGTTACAACAATTAGTGTACAGTACAATGACAACAAACAGTTGTGTAGCAATAATACTCATCTAACTCTTCATCTAGAAAGAAGGTAGAATATAGATCATCTAAATTTTATACATTTCCTGAACTACTAAAATTAGGCATAAAAATTATAGCCAAATAAATTCAATTAGCCAAAATTATGTCTATGTACTCAGTAGAAATTCACAGTTATCTGCTTATGAATCCACAGCAAATCTTGTAGAAAATCTTCTGAAACATACTAACAATATAAACAAATTGTGCCTGTGGTTTTCAAACAAAAAGAACTTTGAAAACTACAAAGGTAGATTAAAAACTAATTAATAGAACAGCAGAGTAATGGTATTCACACACATTACAAAGGTTTGTGCTGTTAGAGAATCAGAAATGCTTATACTTGGGGCTGAAGCGATGGCACAGCGGTAGGGTTTTGCCTTGCACACGGCTGAGCAAGGATAGACCTAGATTTGACCTCCAGCAACCGATATGAACCCCAAGACAGTAGCGATTTCTGAGTGCATAGCCAGGAGTAACCCCTGATAGTCATGGGGTATGGCCCAAAATGAAAAAAAAATTAATTAAAAAAGAAATGCTGATACTTTAAAGACTTTTATAACATGTAATATAATTGAAATATTAGCTATTGAAAGATTAATAAGTTGCAATGAGAAGAAATTAGTAGATTTATTTAGTTCAGAATATGGCTTTGTACATATAGCTTATTTCTGTTATGCTGAGGCCCTACATTTGATCTTCAACACTGGAAAAAACCTTTTTTTGTTGGATCTTTTTCATTTTCTATTTTATATTTGAAGCTAGTGATATAAATTCTGTTTTATTTTAATGCTAGAACAAATCCACATTTGAACTTTCTAACTACTTTTTAATATTAGAAGTGATTAAATTATTATTTTTAGGTTTTCCCATAGCTAGGATTATCATAATAAACATTTTTTGAGGACTATATCTTAAAAATTTGAGGCTATTAAGGTTATTTAGCACATAAAAGTTATAGCTAAAATGCATAAACATCAAATATGACAGTTTTGTTTATTTTTTATAATATCTTTATTTAAACACCATGATAGCAAACATGATTGTGTTGGGTTTCAGTCATATAAAGAACAATCCCCTTCACCAGTGTAACATTCCCACCACCACTGTCCCAAATCTTCCTTTTTCCCACCCCACGCCCACCTGTATTCTAGACAGGCTTTCCACTTTCCTCATTCATTCAGATGGTTATGATAGTTCTCAGTGTAGTTATTTCTTTAACTGCACTTACCATTCTTTGTGGTGAGCTTCATGAAGTGAGCTGGAACTTCCAGCCCTCCTCTCTTTGTCTCTGAGGATTGTTGCAAAAGTGGAAATATGACAGTTTTAAACATCTTTGTACCTGAATAAATTGGCTAGATAGTTTTCTACAAACTTTGATTCCCAAATGTCTTTGAACACTTGGTATTATAGCATGATATATAAAATCTTTTTTATAAATATGTATTTAGTGTTTATAATGACGATTTTTGAAAATTATTTGTTATTCTTTGTGTTTTTAACAATATTTCCTCCCAATAACTTCCAATAGAGGTTATTGAAGAATACTTTATACTTTATCCAAGGTTTTATATCTTATATAGTTTTCCTCCTTGTTTCTTAGTAGTTGATTTCTCAACTTAATATTAAGTAATCTGACAATTCAGAGAAAGTATTTTTAGTTTATAAAGAGCTCAAAAGTGATGATATCATCTTTTCTATAAATTGTATGCATTTTATTAGTTGCTAAAATTAAATCTTGTTATTCCAACATGTAGAATTTTTTTTACAACACTGAAATAATACAGATTTTTCTTCATTATCAGCAGGATGAGATTGTCTGAAAAGAATAGGTATGCTAGTTTTCTTAGATTTTGTACATTATAGGTAGAAAAACTATCAAAACATTTGTTATTAAATTTTAAATGTGCTCAGAGGTATTTGGAAAAAGAAAATACTCTGAGAGATAATAACACCTAAAATTTGAGAACATTTGTATTTGAAAAAATAAGACTGAAATTTTCGAATGCTATTTATTTGATCTGGACTGAATAAGCATGCTGTAAGTAATAAAAAGTGTATTTACAATGGAGTTTAACTTGGAGAAAGCATGGTGAAGTATAATTTTTATATATTTGATTATAGCATAGTGTACCCTAATACAATTTCATATATCAATTTTTTTAAAAAAAAAACAATAACTGCGTTATACAAAGTATAGTTTTGAACTTTATGTATCTCATTGACTTTATGCTGCCTGAAGATCAGAAGATTCTTGAAATATATATTAAAATCACTGTTCATTTTGAACACATGTAACTATAACATGTATACATGCATTCTTTGTCATCAACATATTCTGAGTGATATTTTGTTAATTTCATTGTTTTGTTTTTCGATAGCATTTGTTTCAGGTAGTTTTTTCAAAAACATAGTTTTTCAAAAACATGAATTTACTAGTCCTATAAATTAGAATTCCAGTATTAAAATTAAGATATACAAATAATTAGCTATTTGTCCTTGAAAAAATATTCTTTTTAATATTATTTATATAACATATATACATACTATTAATTTGTTTACTTTGCAGGTGTGATGAATGCAGACTGTGTTACCATTTTGGATGTTTGGATCCTCCTTTGAAAAAGTCTCCGAAACAAACAGGCTATGGCTGGATATGTCAGGAGTGTGATTCTTCATCTTCTAAAGTAAGTTGAGATGGAGAGAGTAGTTTATTAAAATAAAAGTATTGTTTGTTTTCATTGGTAGGTTTTTCATGTTATGTATCAGCTTTCTAGCTTTAAAGATTATTAGAATATGAATGATTAGCATTTAGAATCTACTAAATCACTTTAAAACTACATTGTTACGATCAATGCATTACCATTAAAATAAGAATAAATAATTCTGTTAAATCATGGACATTTTCTCTATCAAATATCTACCTTGTTTTGCATAATCTTTATTATTGTAATATATTAAGTACTGAAGTAGCTAAAATTTAGCTGTGCTAAAAGGCATGGAAATTCAACCCTGAGGCTTTTATTTTGATAAACTAGATATATGTAAGTATAAATTATTTTGATACATAAACACATATACATATCAGTATATATAAATGTTAACCAACGGAATGGTTTCTTTTGCTTATGACTCATCTTAAAATCTAAGAACATTGTATATACTTTATAATGTCTTTTCTTTGATAATAAGTAGTTTATAATATGCTTAAGTTTGATAAGGATTCCTTCTTTCTTCAAAAGGTACTATTGAAATTATATTTTAACCTTAAACTATAGCAATCTAACATTTAAGATCGAATGTTTCTTTAAAATGAATAAGTGAGTAGATTGACTCTGATCCTTTGACTTACTGACAGAATTATATACATCTGTGCTAGGTGAATCAAAATTTTTTTCTTTGAAAGAAGGCAAGAATTAGATATTTATTTTAAATATCAGGTTATTTTTTATTAGGTAAATTATTTTCTTCCAACTTAACAGAAAAACCTTTTGTAAGTGTTTATGGTTATAAACTCAAGGAAGCATTTGGTTTTAGAAAAGACAAGTTTTTGAAATATACAAATTTATTAGTTTTTTATATAATTGTATGGTTACTGGTTATTACAGTGCTATACACTTTATTTGATAATAAAGTAGTTATCACTCAAGAATGGCAACTATTATAAGCAGTAATTTTCTAGTCATTTTATTAAAACAGTCTTAGTAAGAGTTTAATAGCATACTGCCTAAAAGCAATTAAATAAATATTTAATGGCAAAAATACTATTCTTCTACATTCCAGAAATAGTATTGAAATTAAAAAAATACTGGTCTGCTGTGTAGATTTTAAGAGTTATATTATGAAAAATCTTTGTTGTATCAAATAATTTCCTATGTGTTAACTTTTTTGTTTGAGGCTGCATCCTACTTTCAGCAAGGACCATTATATTTCTTTTACTTTAGAATTTTACTATCAGCTAGCAATTTTTAAAAAGGAATAATTTTCTGTCCCAGATGTGGCTTGAGTGATGACTTGAAAAGGCAAGGTCATGGCATAGGTTTCTGTGCTTGGCATCCCCTACCCTTTTCCCTCTACCTTAGCATGTATGACCTACTCAGTAGTTTAGTCTTAATAATAAAAAACAACAACAAAAAGCCATTCTCCCTTTATTACTGTACTGTATCAAAAAAAGATAACAGTATTTTTCTACCGGAGGATTTGACCTTTCTTGGGTTTTCAGTGGAAATTCATTGGGTTGGCAGAACATTAGAAAACTAGTATTGTGTTTGATACTCTCAGATCTGTGATTCAACACTGCATGTAAGCAACATTTTCAGATTTTTACCCAAACATGGTGCAAATAGCACAGCAGTTTACTGTAAGGTATATAGCAGTGAAATCATTCATATTTTACAATATTTGTATAGACCTGGAGAGTTAAGGCTGTTTTCTGCACTCTACTGACCTGATTCCATCCCTGAGTACTGTCAAGTGCAGCCCCCAAATAAAAACAATAATAAAAAACCAACTTTGTTGTTTACTTTTTAATGAAAAAAGGGATTATTACACTGCTTACTTATGTATTTTTCCTTTCCTAACAGGCAGGTACTATATTTCTGTTTACAGTTTCTCTTGGAAGGTGTTTACTAATTATTATTAGGTCCAAAAGGAAAACTTGAAAAGATAGAATCATACTTTGTAGTCAAACAAATTTTTGTAGCATCTTTTTAAATTAAGAAAGCAGTGTGTTGGGGCCGGAGAGATAGCATGGAGATAAGGCGTTTGTCTTTCATGCAGAAGGTCATCGGTTCAAATCCCGGTGTCCCATATGGTCCCCCGTGCTTGCCAGGGGCAATTTCTGAGCATGGAGCCAGGAATAACCCCTGAGCACTGCCAGGTGTGACCCAAAAATCAAAAAAACAAAAACAAAACAAAAAAAAAACAGTGTGTTATAAATATCTAGTCAAGAAAAATTTTGCCATCTTAGAATGTAAAAGAAACCCAAAATTCAATTTATTTATAATATCTTTATTTAAGCATCAATGATTACAATCATGCTTGTAGGTGGGCTTCATTATAGAAAAGAACACCCCTATTCAGCAGTGCAAATGTCCCACCACCAATGTCCCCTTCTCCTTTCTCCCCCACCATCTACTGTATTCTAGACTGGCATTCTGTTTCTCTCACTACTATTGTCATGATAGTTGCTAGTGTAGTTATTTCTCTAACTGCACTAACCACTCTTTTTTCTTTAACTTTTAATTTTTCTAATATCTTTATTTAAACACCTTGATTACAAAAATGATTGTAGTGCAACATTCCCATCATCATGTCCCAAATCTCCCTCCTCCCCATCCCCCTGTCTGTATTTAAAACAGGCTTTCTTTGTTTTGATTTTTTTTTTTTTTTTTTTTTTTTTTGGTTTTTGGGTCCCACCCGGCAGTTCTCAGGGGTTACTCCTGGCTCCATGCTCAGAAATTGCTCCTGGCAGGCACGGGGGACCATATGGGGCACTGGGATTCGAACCGATGACCTTTTGCATAAAAGGCAAACGCCTTACCTCCATGCTATCTCCCAGGCCCCTAAAAGGGGCTTTCTACTTCCCTCATTCATTCACATTGTTATGATAATTGTCAGTGTAGTTATTTCTCCAACTGCACTCATCAATCTTTGTGGTGAGTTTCATGTCGTGAGCTGGACCTTCCAGCCCTCCTCTCTTTTGTCTCTGAGAATTACTGCAAAAATGTCTTTAAAAAACATATATAGATGAGTGAGACTACTCTGTGTCTATCTCTCTCCCTCTGACTTATTTCACTCAGTATAATAGATACCATGTACATCCATGTATAGGAAAATTTTATGACTTCATCTCTCCTATCAGCTGCATAATATTCCATTGTGTATATGTGCCACTGATTGTTCTTATTTTTTGTTATGTGTGCCAATCTATGTAGCATGAGATGGTACCTCATTGTTCTTTTGATTTGCATCTGCCTGACATTTAGTGATGTGGAGCATTTTTTCATGTGCCTTTGGCCATTTGTATTTCTTCTTTGAGGAAGTGCCTGATCATTTCTTCTCCCAATTTTGTAATGGAGTTAGATGTTTTTCTTCTTAAGTTCTGTCAGTACCTTGTACATTTTAGATATTAGCCCCTTATCTGATGGGTATTGGGTGAATAGTTTCTCCCATTCTGTGGGTGGCCTTTGTATCCTTGTCACTCCTAGGGATGTACCCTAGGAACACAAAAACACAATACAAAAATGTCCTCTGCATGGCTATATTCATTGCAGCTCTATTTACAATAGCCAGAATCTGGAAACAACCCAAAAGCTGGACAATAGATGAATGGCTAAAGAAACTGTGGTACATATATACAATGGAGTACTAGGCAGCTGTCAGGAGAAATTAAGTCATGACATTTTCCTATATATGGATGGACATGGAAACTATTATGCTAAGTCAAATAATTCAGAGGGAGAGAGATAGACATAGAATATTCTAACTCATCTGTGGAATTTAAGAAAAATAAAGATAGTATGCTGATAATACCCAGAGACAATAGAGATGAGGGCTGGAAGGACCAGCCCATGATATGAAACTTACCACTAAGAGTGGTGATTGCAGTTTTTGAAATAACTACATGAACAACTATCATAACAATGGTAGTGAGTGAGAGAAATAGAAGCCCGTCTTAAAGTCAGACAAGGGAGTGGAGGGGGATGGAGATGGAGTCATTGGTGGCAAGAAGATTGCACTTGTGTTTACTTTTATACTACTGAAACCCTACTACAAACATGTTTGTAACCATGGTGCTTAAATAAAGATATTAAAACAAAAGGACAATTATAGAGCTGATCTTAGATTCATCATGAAAATGACAATTTCAATAAATAGCTACAATTTGTTGCAGCATGCACCATAGCAAGAAGATTACATGATCAGTTTGAACCACAAATGATAGTAACCATAATTATTTAAGTAAGGAGTTAGAGGAAGGTCTGTTCAGTTCTCAATAAGTATTACATAGTAAATAAATTAGAAGTTACAGTGTTCTCTTTGTTCATTTTCAGTAAATATCTTCAGTGGTTATCTTTATTCGAATCATTCAAATTGTTTTAAATTTGGCTAATGGAAGCCATATTAAGTAGGTAGTTTTCTGTCATTTTCAGGGCACATCTGTTTTCTTTGAGATCATAATAGTCTTTGAAGACTTCCCTTCTAAAGACATTTCAATCACACCTATACTAACCATTTCCTGACATCCGACATCCAAATTTTCTGTGATGCTCTGGCTCCAGTTATTGGAGACTGCTACTTGAAATCTAAGATCTGAAGACTAGAGCTTGAGAAATGGTACAAAAGTTAATGTGTTTTTCTAGCATGTTTTCATGACTTTGGTTTGAATCCTGGTACAGCATATTATTGACCCCTGAGCATGTAGCCAAGAGTGGCCCTTAAGCACCACTGGGTGTGCTTCCCCACAAAACATATCTGTATTTGATATGTTTACTGTTCCTGAGAGGTTTTCCTATACTTTCCTACATCATAGTAAACAGAGTCAAAGACAAGTTATGTATATTCATGTGTATATATACAGACTGTATTTCTATGACATTATAGATTATATAATATCCTTTACCTTTTTATAATTAATACCCTGATATATAGCTAATATCATTTTTCCATTCCCACCTCATGATGATTACTTTGTTTACCATAACCAGATGACTTCTGCAGAGTTGTTTAAGAAGGGGCAGTGGGGAGATGGACATTTCTATTTCTACAGTTTCCTGAGAGATGTTTTATGCATTTTATGGATTCTTTGGTTATGAAAGATGTTTTGAATTTAATATGGTTTATTTCAGAATTTTAAGTCAAACATCAACAAAATTACACTTGAAAATTCTTTTGTGTAATTACATATAAGATATGAGATTGGGAAAGGTGTAATTGGGTGGATATGGGGCTTACTTTACTCTTCAGTCTTTCTAAGCTGTACTTAACATATATCTCAACAACTCTGGTGAAGTACCCAAAATGAAGATAATTTATTTTACTTAGTTAAGTGGACATGTATAAATATTTTCCTTAAAAGTGTTTTATCCAAATCACATGTATTCAAGAGTGTCAAAGAAGATTTAAATGTACTTCATGTATTTTATAGTGATTCTGGTTTTCATCCTTGTTTAAGCTCTGTTTTGTGAAAAGCCAGAGTTTTTGGTGATAGTTTATTATCTGACTGCTCCAACAGTCACATTCAGTCTTTTTGTGAAGATCAAGAATATTCTTACTTGTAGAATACCCAGTGTGTGTGTGTGTGTGTGTGTGTGTGTGTGTGTGTGTGTGTGTGTGTGTTGATATAGACTTTTTCTTGAGCTGTAAGACCTCATGTACAAAATCAATACCTTATTGGTTATGGATGAAATGATAATTATAATGTAATTTAAATTTGTTTGGGTTCTTTTGCTAATTCTTAACTACAAATCATGAAATCATTACTTATATACAGTTACAGAACAGTTGCATGCTCTTCTGACAAATATCTCATATTTTCTTGTGGTAGAGTTTTCCCTATCATCTAGTTCAACCATCTGGGTTCCTTTAAAATTCAGAGTTAAATGTTTTTTTAGCATATATATATATATATATATTTTACTTCCAGTCTGTACTCATTGCTGAATCTAAATCTGATCACCTAAAATGCAATCTATTTTAATGTTTCCTCTGAAGGTTTCTTAAAGGTTTATGTTGTAGTGTTATATCTTCATTGAATTTAAGTTGAATTTTTTGTTAAATGTACCTTCAATGATGACTACAAATGATTATCTGCTTCACTGGTTTGAAAACTCTTTAAAGTATGCTTACAGGGGTTGAAAACTTTTAGGAATCACTTTGAAAAGTTCAGAGTGCCCACAGCATTTTTATCAGTTCACTTTTTTGGTATTGAGGGATTGCACTATTTTCCCAAGTTATAAAGATAATTGGCATTCCATAAATTCCGTTTTTAAATAAAGCTTCTAAATTTAGTTTACCATGTACTTGTACCTCAGCTACTAAAGTACAGGTATATAAGTAGATTAAAGTTTATCGTGAATAGAAGTTATTTCAGTAATTTTTTCCTTACTTTAATGGAGCAGTTTTGATACAACAAAAATAACTTTGAATAACTCACTATAACATTTATTACAGTTAACTCACTATTAATTTATTTTTACCAATTCAGGTTAATAGGAATGCTAATGAAATGGATACTTTTCAGTGATAATATCTGATAATACTTGATAAGATGACAAAGTGGTATAAAAAATGTCCACTTAAACCCTATGATACATAGTGGCAATGTAGAGATGTTAGTCCTTATTTGCAGCATTACAATTTTACCAGATAAACCTCCCTGATATATTCTTTTATGATTTAGTTATTTCAGTATCCTGAGCTTTTTTTTATTCATTGTGCCATTTTTATTTTTCTTAAGTTAAGGAAAGTACATTTTAAAACATGAAACTATGTATTGCTGAAGAATATTTGTGTTTTTTTGTTGTTTTGTTTTTTTGTTTTTTTTTGATTTTTGGGTCACACCCGGCAGTGCTCAGGGGTCACTCCTGGCTCCATGCTCAGAAATTGCTCCTGGCAGGCTCGGGGGACCATATGGGGCACCGGGATTCCAACCGATGACCTTTTTGCATGAAAGGCAAACGCCTTACCTCCATGCTATCTCCCGGGCCCCGTGTTTTTTTTTTTTTTGTTTTTGTTTTTTTTTTTTATCAGAACAAAGCTTCTTTAAGGTATAACTTATCTCAACAGCATCAGCATCATATATAGTTGTGGGTTTGATTATTTGCTTTTATTCGGGGGTCACACCTGGTAGTGTTTAGAAATCATATGTGGTGCCTGGGTGGGGCTTTATGCAAGGCAAATGCCTTACATTTGTATTGTTTCTCTGACTCAAATAGAATTGCTTTGTTTTGTTTTGATTTTTTGTTTGGCTTTGGGGCTACACCCAACAATTCTCAGGGGTTACTCCTGTCTCTGAGCTCAGGATTCACTCCTGGGAGCCATATAGGATGCCTGGATCCAACCTCAGTCAGTTACATGCAAGGCAAATGCCCCATATTGTGTATTATTGCTCTAGCCCCTGAAATAGAGCTGTTCTTAATTCACCATAACAAATTATTAAAAAAGAACACCTGCAATTTGAAAAAAAATATCCTTTAAAAAAACTTCAAAGTTTTTATTCTTTTCCTTTTTATTCTGAGTTTTAAAATTAAATATAAAGACTGTAGAAATGATTTTGTCATCTGACCATATTTAATTCTTTAAAGACTTCAGAATCTGTATTTCAAAAACTATCTTCCATTTTTACTAAAAAGCACACTTTGTTCTTGACTTCAAGACAAGATTTAAATAAAAGGCCACATAATATTTTTCATTCATCCAGTGTCAAACAAGTTTTATTGGATTTTTTTTTTCTGAATAACTCTAGAACATAAGATTTTTTATCAGTGTTTTAAAAGAATTACTACTCTTTTTGGGGGGGGGGTGGATGGCTATTGAAACAACAACCAATGTCTAAAACTTAAATTTCTGCAAGTCAAGGCTCAAGTATAAAGAAAAGACTTAGAGTAGAAAACATAAGAAAATAACTACTCGGGGCCCGGGAGATAGCATGGAGGTAAGGCGTTTGCCTTTCATGCAAAAGGTCATCGGTTCAAATCCCGGTGCCCCATATGGTCCCCCGTGCCTGCCAGGAGCAATTTCTGAGCATGGAGCCAGGAGTAACCCCTGAGCACTGCCGGGTGTGACCCAAAAACCCCAAAAAGAAAAAATAAATAAATAAATAAAAAAGAAAATAACTACTCAGGGATCCCGGAGGTGGGGGTGCGGGGATAACTACTCAGTACTTGGGAGGGGGAGGTCACACTTAGTTATGCTCAAGGGTTATTCCTCACTCTGCACTCAGGTAACAGTTTTGATGGGGGTTGGGGAAGCATATGGGTGCCAGGGACTGAACCCAGGTTGGCTGTGTGCAAAGCAAGAGTCCTACATGCTGTACAATTGCTGCAATTCAGCACTATTAAAGCATCTTTTTTAAGAATAGTTTCACTTTCTATCTAGTTCATTCAGTTAACATTGAAGAATATCTGTTGTGTTTAATCTCTTTCTGTAGAATAGTGATATAGTGCTAAATCCAGAACTTGTCTCCTCAGTGAGTACTAGATTGTCTAGTGCGAGAAGCTAATCTCAGATTGTCTGTTTTGTCTTCTTGGTGCATAAAATTTGAGAAAATACAGTTTTTTCCCTCTTGATGGATCTATGAATATATATATGCAATATAACTTTATTTTATTGAACATACAGTTTGTTATACTTAGTATACCATACAGTAGGTTCTTGAAATATAGTGAGATAATCAAGCATTTGTCCTTAAAACTTATGTACAGAATGTATTACAGAAACTTATGTGTTAGTAGATAGATAAGGCATGTCTACAATACATAATATATATTAGATTTGCATTTATAGTTCCCTTGGAGATGTAGATAAGTTACTGTGGGATATGAGAAACGAGCAATGTTTTTTTCCCCTACTATAAAATATAAAAAAAACCTTAAAATCTAAGGATTTAGTAAGACAAATGATAGATTAGATTATGCAGAATATACACAGTCCCCCTTTTTCCTACATATGAACAGTTGATTTCTTATGCAAATAGCTGGTCAGTAAGCCCAACAGAACCTGTGTATCATTGTCACTTGAAGATCCAAGCTTGTGCTTGATTCATTTGGCAAATGTGTCCAAGGTACTATATCTAGATATATGATAACTTGAATATGACTTTTAAAGATATCTATAGAATTTTGTTGCATAGTATGGAACTTACAGTATATAGAACAGCATAATCAAACCCCACTTTAAAGCAGAGAAATTGAGTGCTGCTATATGCTATCATACTTCAGTAGCTTTTTTGGTTTTGAAGCAGGGAAATTCTTTGAAGAGAACGAACAGTAAAATTTGGTGAGCCATTTTAATTGAATACCCTGAGGTACAAGTTAAAAAGTTGTTAATGGTTGAGTTTCAGTCATACCGTATTTTAATGCCCATCCATTCACCAGTATTCATTTCCTACCACCAGTGTCCTCAGTTTCCCTTCCATGCTTGCCTTACTGGCAAACATTTCTCTGTCTCTGTCTTCTCCACTTTTTCCCTTTAGGTACCAAGGTTTGCAGTACTGTTACTGAAAGAGCATCACTTTAGTCACTTTACCTCCTTTCAGCACCTCATTCTTATCCAGAGTGATATTTTCCAGTTATTATCATAGTGGTCCCTCCATTCTCATTTGCTAGCTCTCATTTGTGGCAATTTCCTACCATAGACCATTCCTCATGGCCCTCCTTTCTCTTGTCTTTGGGTATTATTCTCACATTGTGTTATTGTTGTTGTTTTTTTAATTGAGGGAGCAATTTTATGCTTACAGAAAGTTCTGAGTAAAAAGTTGAAATTACTATATAGACAATAGTTTGTATTAGAATTTAGTGTCAGGCATTCTGTGTGTTTTGAAAGTATTTGATGTCATATCCACCATTACAGTATAATACAAAATAATTTTACTCTTTAAAAATCCTTTGTGCTCCATCTACCCATTCTTTCCCTCCTTCTCTCTTTTCTTTTTTAATATATATTAATTTATTTATTTTTGGTTTTGGGGCCACACCGGTGGCACTCAGGGGTCACTCCTATCTCTGCACTCAGGAATCAAACCTTGTTCGTCCCGGTAGGATGCATGCAAGGCAACTGCCCTACTGCTCTACTATATCTCTTTTCTATCTCTGACTCCTCTCTTCCTCTTTCTCCAGAGTTCCCTAACCCCACCTTATACTACGGTTCACACAAAAAGGAAAGTTTTGCTTTATTCAAAGTTATACTTTTTCCAGAATGTCACAATTGTTGGCATTTGTATGAATGTATTAGTTATTTATATATTCACTGGGTTAAGGTGAAAAAGAATATAGTTGCTTTATTGTATATAATCTTGTATATAATCTTGATTGTTTCCATAATCAGACAATAATTATTAAAGTTGTTTAAAAATCATGTATAAATCAATTTTCTGAATAAATGAATTTTCAAGTCATTTGTAAAGTAACCAAGGATACAATTGCTGGACTATATGGTCAAGGTATGTTGTTATTATATCTGCTAAATTATCTTTCAAAATGACCATGACTTTTTCTTTCCCTATAACCGTGGAGAGTTCTTATTGCACCACTTCCTTGCCAATAGTTAGTGTTTATAGATTTGTTTTTGGTTTGTTTGGGTTTTTTTTGTTTTGTTTTTGTTTGGGGGGGCCATACCTAGTGACACTCAGAGGTTACTTCTGGCTATGTGTTCAGAAATTGCTCCTGGCTTGGGGGACCATATGGAACACCAGGGGATCAAACCGCTATTCGTCCTAAGTCAGCTGTGTGCAAGGCAAATGCCCTATCGCTGCACCACAACTCTGGCCCCTGTTTATGTTTTTTAGAATTTAACATTCACATAGGTATTTAGCATTATCTCATTATTGCTTTAATTGACAAATTTTCATGACATTGAATATTTGTTCATTTTTGTTTTCCTCCTGGATAATTGTTTGGATATATTTTCTGTTCTCTTTGTTTACTCTGTATATATTTAATTGTTGAGTTTTCAGAGTGCTTTGTACACTTAATAAATATGCATTTTAAGAATATTTTCTCCCAGTGTTTGGCTCGTTTTTATTCTCTAAACACTGTCTTTTGCACAGCAAAAATTTTCTGTTTTAATGGAATCCAATTAATTTTTATTCTTTTATGATTCATTGATCTAAATCAGCATCAAACCATAGTCATCTATGTTTATTTTTTTTCTAGGAGTTTCAGTTTTCCACTTTACATTTATCAAATGGTCCATTTTAAATTAATTGTTGCAGAAACTAATTAAGGTATATATAGGTTCTCTATTTTTTCCATGCTCTATTTGCTAAAATTCTGTCAATTGCTTGTATGTGTTAACAAAAAAAGTGAAATTTGAAATCCAGACACACTGCTTTTCTATTCACACCATTAAAAACGTTTAATAATGAAACCAAATATGTCATGTATAGAAAGAAAACCAAGAATCTCTAGTGAAAGAAATCAATGAGTCGGCAAGATGGCGCTAGAGGTAAGGTGTCTGTTTTGCAAGCACTAGCCAGGGAAGGACCACGGTTCGATAACCTGGCGTCCCATATGGTCCCCCAAGCCAGGGGCAATTTCTGAGTGCTTAGCCAGGAGTAACCACTGAGCATCAAACAGGTGTGGCCTGGAAAAAAAAAAGAAATCAATGAGATAGATATTCAAATGAATAAACATCACTTTGATTGGCCAAGATGTCAGTTCTTTCCTGCATGAATTATAGATTCAGTGTAATCTTTTTTTGGGGGGTGGGGTTACACCTGGCAGCATTTAGGGGTTACTCCTGGCTCTATGCTCAGAAATCACTGCTCAGGGGCTCAGGGGACCATATGGGATGCCGGAATTTGAACCACCATCCTTCTGCATGCAAGGCATATGCCCTACCTTCATGCTATCTCTCTAGCCTTCAATGCAATCTTAATTAGAATTCTAGTAGATTATTTTTAGGATATAATTAATTGACCAGAAATTTATTTGGAAAAACAGAAGTCCCAGAATAGTCAACAAGGTACTGAAGAGAAACTATTTATTTGCTTATATGTATATATATATCACTGTATTATCATTATTATTAATATATATGATTTAATATATTATTAATATTTTAGATCTACTGTATTGTTATTAATCTACATTAATCAAAATAGTATTGGCAAAATAATATACCTCTAGATGGATCATAATAGCTCCTAAGTAAACTAACATGAGTATAGTTAGTTAACTGATCTTTGCAAAGAACAGAGGTCATTTAGGAGATAAACTTTTCAGCTAGTTTTTGTAAGCAAAATGATTGAATAGGTATCTGGGTCTCAAACTCAATTTACCTGGGAGCCGCAGGAGGCAAAGTCAGGGTGATCCTTGAGTGCAAAGTCGGTAGTAAGCCTTGAATATTGGAGGATGTGACCCAAATAACTAAAACAAAACAAAACAAAAAAAGATTCCTCTAGGGCAGGGCCACAAAATGTTGTACGGAGGGCCGCAAAAGGCCCGCGGGCCAAGAGTTTGAGACCCTGAATGGTAGATTGAAATAACAGTAGACATTATGTCATGAGTTTTTACCACATTGAGGTTTGTCTGGAGCACTTTTGTGAAAATGCAGATCAAGAGAAGTCATTAAATCCAGCGATTTTCAAATTATTTTGTGGACCAGTGCCTGTCTGTAACTATATCAAAAACCAACTTTATGTTGAGATATTTCCTATATATAGTTTAAAATATGAATCCATCTCTTCACTTTATATCCCTGTCTAATGCCTCAAAGTTTGATTTTAATTTTTTCTCTCATACATGTCCCTCTTTATTCCTGGTACAGGGTTTATACTGAGGAATTATTCTTTTACTTGTACTCAATATACCTTTACTCTTAATTTTCTCCATTAAGTAAATCAGATTAGGCCTAGAGAAATAATATATCTTGCCTCAAACACAACAAACCTGGTTTGATTCTCAGCATTTCTATGGTTCCCTGATCTCTGTCAGAATAGATCCCTGAGCACTGCTGGTGTTTAACCCATTTAACCTTTCTGTTCTATGAAAACCTGGGCAACTAACTGTCTTTGTTATTACTTTCTTTTATAAAAAAATTACAAATAGTAATTTCTCGTAGATATAAGAAACAATAACTGAGAGCTTGACCATTATCTAATTCATTAATTCCATGTGCCCTCAGGAAAAAGAGATGAAATGGTTTTCACTAAAATAAAGATAAAATACATATTTTTGTCATACTTCAAAAACTGTGAGAAACATACATTATGTTTTATGTGTGTGTGTGTGTGTGTGTGTGTGTGTGTGTGTGTGAATTATCTAAAATTATTTTAGGGCATGAAGATATCAATCTCAGGCACTGTGGTGAGAGGAAACTGTCCCCATATGAAGAGAAAATTATGTTAATAGAACATTTAGCTTCTATGATTCTTTAAGTATTATAAAAACAGTATCATAAGTACTCTAGAATATCAATTTGATTAATCAAATTATTTGTGTATTTTTGTAGTATGTATCTTTATTGATACTATGATTTTTGTTAAGGAGCAATAATTTTCTGCATTGATAATTTTAGTGTAACTTTAGCTTTTAATTCATTGCTGTGGTTATATGTTTCCAGAGTCTGCTGTAAGAGATAAACCCATTGCAAATGAATATAGCATTCATTTCCTTTACCTCAGGCCACACAGAATTGATTGAGGTAATAAAGTGGCATCTCCTTATAATATACTGAAGGCTTTTTAATTCAAAAACCAGTTTCAACCTGATTCAAAGCTTGTTTAAAGCTAATTTATAGCTTGCATAATTTTCAGCTGGCTGCCCATGGTAAAGGATGATATATGAAAACTGATAAAAAATTAACTTACGATACATTCAGACCTGTCTTGTTAAATTCAGCTGGTATTGAAAAATAGAGGTGGGGTGTGAGATGACAAAAATATATATACAATTGTAAATATACAATAAATACTGGTGGGGCTCAACATGCCATATGGACTACAGAATATATAATTTGGGTGAATAGGCTAGGTGCACTACTCACTGTACAATCTCTCTGATCCCTCTTTCTTATTTTTATAGCTGTGAGACTTGTTTTATTTGGACTACAATTTTTTTGTTCACTAGACAAAAATTTAAATTTTCTTGACTTAAGATAATATAAAAACTTTCTTTGAAAAACAGTCATTAGTTCATCTTACATGACTTAGGGCATCTGTAAAAAGTTATTTTGGAGCCTAAGTAAGCTAGCCCCAAACTGCTTGTCAGTTGCTTTGTTTTTCCCAATTTTATAACATGGGAAGATTGTAATTTTGATAACAAATACTTTATTTTTCCTTCTGTTTGTTTTTAAAAATCTAGTAATAGCAAAGGTCTTAAACACTTCTTTTTTTAAAAGTATTAGTGATCAGGAATATCTACAAAATGTATGATTGTTGTTTTACATATTGCCATCTGAATAAGAAACTTTATGACATGTTTCTTTAAATTTATTTCTAATCATACTAATTGATGAATAGATCTCATTTTAAGTAATTTAAAGCAAAATATATACCAAGCATAGAATAGCTTATATTTACATTCATTGACAACATATATGAGAGTAAAATAGCTTATTATTTTACTTAATATTTTGCATTTATTATATGTTTTAGAATCACTTTTGATGTATGCTCACTTCTATTATTTGATAGAAATTAATATAATACATGACTTGTTTTATTTGCATTATTATAGAAAGATTAATTTTGCAAATGCTAGCCTAAGAAAAAGTATAATCACATTAGCTTTATTAAGTTAACTAATTGTCACACTCTGTTGAGTTTCATATTGAAAGGAAATTAAAGACAAATAGAAATCATCAGCTTTTGGGTTTTAATAGTCACTATATTTAAATGAAAACTGAATCTATTTTCTGCTAGCCCAAAATTATAGGTAATTTAAAAAATTAGTATCTGAATTGTGCCAAGCATTAGCTTTGTTTCTAAAAGAAACAAAAATTATATTAAAAATTAAGACAACTTTTAGTGCTTTTGTGGACAGTAGGCATACAATAAGTATAGGATATATTTCTAGAATGATAGGAATTGAAATTCTTCATAGGATATGAATTTATATGTTATAATATTTATAACAAAATACTACTGCATGATTGTGATCAGCAGATCTATAGAACACTGGTTTGTGATAGTCTGCAAGTATAAATTGAAAATCAGTGCTATACATGATTTTGCTCATATACTTTTATACTAATCTTATCTTCTTTTATACACCTGCTTCTTGCATCACTGAGTTCATTCTCATACACATTCACCTCTACACATAGCCCTACTCCCATCCTCTACACTGCCCTTCTAAAGATCAGCTACTAAAGCATCCTGTTTGTTCACATCCACACTAAAACAAAATTTACTCTTACTTTCAGTGTGATATGTCCAGTTTTTTTTTATTCAGTTTCACATTTAAAGTAAATGTTTATCATTTACTAAACTTATATTTTGTCTGGCCTACAGCATGCTTGCTCTCATTGCATAACTGGTATGTGGAATCATTATATTTTTACTAGATATCTAGATATGTGAACACTCATACAAATAAAGCTTTATATAGGTAATCTAGGTGAAAATCATTTGGTGATATTCCAGACTTTTTCTAGTTTACTCAATCTTGTGAGATGTGATCTTTTTTTGTTCAACTATAATAAGCTTTATAGCTTTATAAATTCCTTCTTTCCTTGGCATTAGAGAGGCCATGGTGCTTGTCTTGCATGTGACAAACCCAGATTTAATCCTGGACAACCCTAGATGGTCCCTTGTTCCTACCAGGAGTGGTCCCTGAATACAGAGCTAGGATTAAACCCTGAGAATGGCCAAGTATGGCTGAACCGCCGAATAAACACCAAAAAAGATTATTTTCTCATCATGCAATATACATTTTACAATCTATAAGTGGAAGTACTTAAAGGAATTAGAAAGTCATACCAAGAATTTTGAAAGGATACATGTGATAGAACTGTCAAGTTCTATACTTCATGAAAAAGTGAGTGACTGCATTCCAGCAGAATGCTAACTGATTGTATATTTGGGAATTACCTAAATCATTCCCAACTAATTGCTGTTACTGAAATATTTAATAGTAGGTAATATCTGTGATACATATTTAATCTTGCAATGTAAATATCAAAAACCAATATGGTTTTATGTTAATTATTCATCATAGAGTCTATTTAATATGTCTAGTTTTGAAAATTGAATCTAAGCAAAAAATTCCCAAGGAGTGTATGATTTATTGTCAAATATAACTTATTCTTAAGTAATAGCTGGGTAAATTTCCTACTGACTCTGAGTTTTAATTTCCTCATCAATAAAATTGAGTTAGTCATTTATGGGCATGTTTTGAAGATTCAAGAATAGCATGTGGAGAAAGTCTGCAACAATTATAGACCATTTTAATCCTCTATAAACAATAAAAATGTTAAACAATATAAGTAAAATAGTGGTAGTTATTAATATTGCTGTTAATTTCATGTTATATTAAACCCAGTTTATTAGCAAAATAAAATAATTTTGTTTCATGTGATTTAAATAACAGAGTACAGGATATCTTTACTAAAAACAAGTAGTAACTTTTGTTTCGTTTTGTTTTATTTCTGGGAAACACTTTGTGATACTCAGGAGGTACTAGAGACTCTGCAACTCAAGAATTATTCCTGGCAGTTATAAGAGAACCATATGGGTTCTAACCTGCTCAGCCCTGTGCAAGGCAGATATCCTGCACACAGTACTATCATTCCAGCACCTCAACTAGTAACAACTGTTAATGCAATTTAGCACAGTACTATTTCACATCTTTCAAATAAATTATTTGAAAGTTCTATTTTTAAGCACCTATGGTTTTAATAAAGCACTTTGTAGAATTTTAAATTTTAAATGTTGATGATAATTGAGGTCAATAAATGGTGCATATTTTCTTAGATTACATCACTAACACCTCCCTTAAAATTTAGTTTGTTCTAATTATTGAAGCATTGACCCAGTAAGAGATTTGGTTCTCTAGAGTCATTTAAGAAAAATACTAATTTCAACTTGAAGAGTTTTATTCATAGCTGCATATCTCATTCACTTAGCAGAGGGTATTAGAATATAAATTTGGAAGTTTCTTTATAATTCAACTGGTCATTTCTCTTAGACTTCATTTTCTTCAAGGTTATCTTTGTAGTTCCAGAAGATTTGTAAATTTTTGAATATCCATGTTTAAAGGCCCAGATAAGACTTTGTTTTTTTCTGTTCTCAAGTTCATTGATCGTTTCTCTCTATAGACTTTATACGTATTGCTCTTTTATGTATATTTGTGGTTAAAAGATTACAGTATCTACACAGTAGCAAGATATAATTTTCATTATTTATCTAATTAGTTGTCCATGTGTAGACAAAACATTCTTATCACTTTAATATAAAATATAAAATAATGTTTTTAAAAGTTTATCTTGCATTGTGTTATGATGATCTAAGTTCACTAAGAATGTAATATATGATTCCCACAGGAGAGATCATTTAAGGATTTATTTTTGGAAATTTCAACTTTATTTTGTAGCTCTCTATTTTTTGACTGACTATGATATGTTTGTATTTTATTTTGTAAGCCTAATTTGAAACTGTTTCTAATTTCTATACTTTTATTTTTAAATCATATATATTGTTTCCATATACTTCTTTCTTACCGATGTAATTTTCCAAAATTTAAAATTCTAGCATCATCGAAGAAACAAAATGAACATTATTTTTTTCAAATAGACTAAGAATTTTTTGCCTATAAAATGTTTAATGATCATCTTCTGACTAGATTTCAGAACTGCTAAGTAAAATGAGTACTCAGATTGATTTACTGTATTTCTTAGTTTTTTTTAGGGACTATGGCATTGGATTACTTTCACTGAAATGCATCAGAACTGATCTGTTTCAGTTAACTGATCCATTTGCTTTAGTTAAAGCAAATAGTTACATTGAGTTTCCCTTTTAATGTAAAATATAGAAAGCATTGTTAACTTTATCATGAAAAATCATGAACCAAAGATATAAAATTAGAGGCTATATTTGTTTTCTCAGTAATTTTAGGTATTCTCAAATTTAAAGCAGGTAGAAATACTGTCCTTTCTATTCTTATTGTATTACACATAGCAGTTATTCACTGATCCATAATGGATCATTTTTATCTGTATTTTGTGGCTGTTCTATATATATAGAATAAATATTTATGTTTTCTCATTTTTCTAAACTAAAGATACAGAAAAATAGGTTTGAAGTATCAGCCATTATTCATTGCTTGAAAAGCCTTATACTGATATTATATGGAAAAGAAAACTATCTAAATCATTTTAGCAGCAACCTATAACCAAGATAGCATCAACATTTTCCTTCTTGAGAATTTATCTTCCATACATTAAAATAGTAAACACTATTTTATTAAAAATACTGTGACAGATTTAGCCTTTTATCATTTCAAATCTAGCCTAAAGAAAAACTTGCTATGGTTGATAGGGGGAAAGTAATGGCAAGATTTTTCTTTTAGTCACATGTTTACAAGAGCATTGGAAATCTCTTATAATGCATAAAACATAAATGGAAATAATTCCTTCTATAAGTAGCTTATTGTCTTCTAATTTTAAGTTTATTTTCTACTTTGTTCTCTTTTGGGATTGTATGTACCTTGCTGTATTCAGGACTTTTCATTCTGTGCTCAAGGAAATATATGTGGCTCTGGTAGACAGTATGCAAAGCAAGTGCCCTACCCATTGTTCTATAGCTTTGGCCCTATTCTTTAAGTTTTAAAATACAAATTGTTGGGCTTGAAAGATAGTTCCATGTGCTTGAACATATGCTTTGCATATGGGAGGCCTATGTTCCTTCCTTGGCGCCACATTGTCCCCTCAAACACAGAGTCAAGAGCAGCCTCTGAGCATTACTGGGTGTGACCCAAACACAAACAAAAATATCAAATTAAATACATAGTGATTAAAGTACGGTGTTACTTTATTTCATACCTACTCTATTCAGTTATTTGACTAATGTCATAAAAGTTATCAACTTGAAAAATATATTTTCTAATCACATAAAATATAACCTTATAATTAGTACTTCTTGCATTTTTTGTAAAGTTAAGTATTTGTAAAGGAACAGGATAAGCTTTTTCAGCACTTTATCTGTATTACTTAAAAAATATAAATTTGAAAGGTTTTTAGTTATGTGTTTTGAGGATAGATGTTTTTATTTTTGACTGTTACTACCTTTTTCAACAATGTAAAAGTCATCTGTGATCCATATAACAAATATGCCCTTAAGTGATATTTGAGGACTGTTATAATAATTAATAAATAGATAAATATGCAGACTTTAGTTTAGTATAGCCTATCAATAATACATGAGAAAACTTATTTGAATTTTTCTTGAAATGCCCCTTTCCTGTGGTATATTCAGTAAGGAATTAAGTAACAAACTACTTTAAGACTACATTTTTGATGTAACTAGATATTTTTTTATTTTACAAGTGATAGATGCCATTAAAAATTATTTGAAAGTTTCTGAAAAATGAATAAAGGACAAAAATTATAAATCTGTCTCCTAATGATTGCCATTGACAGCATATTGTTATATATCTAAACTTTGTCTTCATTTACTAAATCTTAAATATTCCTTTAGAAACTTTTTTTTAATTTTTGGGCCACACCTGGTGACACTCAGGGGTTACTTCTGGCTATGTGCTCAGATATTGCTCCTGGCTTGAGAGAATGGGACACGGGGGATTGAACTGCATTCCATCCTGGGTCTGCCACGTGCAAGGCAAACGCCCGACCACTGTGCCATGGCTCCAGCCCCATATTCCTTGAGAATCCTTATGAATGTAGTGATTGCCATTGATATTCTGGTACTTATATGAGATTATGATTTATCAGGAAATACAGACAAATTAGATAGACACAGAACTAGAGAGACAGTACAGAGTTTGGGTGCCTGTCTTGCACATAGTTAATTCTAGTTTGATCTCAGTACCACATTTGGTCCCCTGAGTACCACCAAGAATGACATCTGAGTACAGAGCCAGTGGTAAGCCCTGAGTTTAGCTGGTGTGGAGAGGGGAGGAAGTAAGGAAAGGAGAGGCAAGAGGAAAGAGGAGGAAGGGAGGGAAGGAGGAAGAGGGAGGGAGGAAGACTGAATTTGGTTTGATAGATCTCAATGGGCAATCTGGAATGTGATAGAAGTCTTCACTCTATTCTAGAACAGATATATATCCTCTTATGCTTGCTTAGTGTTATATTTCAAAATTTCTGTTGGTCACTTCTTTGAGAATCAGAAAGGTAAAAACAATCTTCAATATAATATGTTTGTTTTCAGACAGATATATTGCATTTAATCGAATGTTTTCAAACAAAACTGGCCATACCAAATCTCAAGTCTCAGAGGTTTCTGGCTTTGTGCTCAGTAACACCTAGTAGTATTGGGGGAACATGAGTGGTGCCAGAGATTACAATTATGGTCTACTGCATGCAAGACTAGGGCTTTATTTACTGTACAATCTCTCCGGCCTCTTCAGATTGTTTTACATATATACAAAGTTGCCGATTCACTTCTTAAAGTTTATTAACTTATTAAAATGCATTATATTTATCAAGTTGTAATGCTGTCCGAAAGCAATTAAATACAATTCCATAAGACTTTTATATCACTTTTATATTAATATACTTAATTTAATTATATCATGTAAAGATATTTTATAGTCAAATCAAGTGTTTCATTTTTGCCATCACAAGATATGTAGAGTATAAAAAATAGCATGTATTATGAAGCTACACAAAGAACCATAATTCTCTTTTATTAAAGAGTAATTATGTCATAAAATACTGCCTCATTTTTGTTTCACTTCTGTTCTTATTCAGTTTAATACACACATTACCATGTAAAAATTAAGGTATGATAATTTATAATGTTTATGTTTTTAGTCACATTACTATACCACAGAACCACCAGAGTGTCATTTCTATATTACTGTTTCTACATTACTATATTTTTTATTTTATTTATTTATTTAATTGTGTTTGTTGGTTTGTTTTTTGGCTACACCCAGTGATGTTCAAAGGTTACTCCTGGCTATGCGCTCAGAAATCGTTCCTGGCTTGGGGGACCATATGGGATGGGTCTGTCCTAGGTTAGCACATAAAAGACAGATACCCTACAGCTTGCGCCACAGTTCCGGGTCACATTATCATATTTAGTGTATATAATATTAGAAAATAAACTAATTACAACATAAATTCACATTATATATTCCATCTTTAAGAGGGGGATAGTGGAAGGGAGTGCTGGCCACAACACAGTGATACTCAGGTTCTAGTCCTGTCAAGAATGATACCTGTAAGGTGCTCTGATGCAGGACAAATGCAGTACAAAAATGCCTTCTTGTACTATCTCTCTGACTTTCTATTCTTGTTTTTCTCACTAAGGCAAATATACTTCTTAATGTGCGAAATTCAAGTATTTTATTATGAATAATTTTAGCTGTTAAAAATTAATTATATCATTAAATTGAAATTCTGAGAATTTAACTAGACTTAGAAACTTAAGGCAGTTTCTAGTACTCAGTGTTCAAAATATGTGAATTCCCAGAACAGAAAGTTTATGCATATTAAGTTACATAATAAATTAAAATTTATTAAAATTGTAAAATTAAAGTTTATATAATAAATTAAATTGTATAATTATAATGTTTATGTATATTAAGTTATATCCTGAAAGCAGATATAGCTTGGCAGCGTCTAAGAGATTATTTTTGAAACTAATACCATAGGAAAATCAAACAAAAATATGCTTTCAAAATTATTTCTTTTATATTTCCTTTGACAAGTAAGTTTTAATATCTCCAGTTCTTTCACAGACTTTAACCTTGAGTTCATCTTTTTCCAACTATCGCCCTGTTATGTACTAAAGCAGAACTTCTAAATAGTATCTATTCAGTACCTCCATTTTATTTTTTCTCAAAATTTGGAAATATTTTTAAAAGTGAAATTATATACTCTTAAATTTTTGCTTAGTTTTGTGCAGTTTTACTTTTTTTTGTTTGTTTTTTTGGGTCACACCGGTTTGATGCTCAGGGGTTACTCCTGGCTAAGCGCTCAGAAATAGCCCCTCGCTTAGGGGGACCACATGGAACGCCGAGGGATCGAACCGGGTCCTTCCTTGGCTAGCGCTTGCAAGGCAGACACCCTACCTCGCCGACCCCAGTTTTGTGCAGTTTTATTCTCCTAAATCTAAATTGAACTTGAGAGATCTTCTGATTTGACTATTGATACCTGGGGGTATCATTAATCATACCAAATTAAAGGTATACTGAAACCAATTAGTACTTGTGAAGCTAAATACCATATTTGCTGGCATATAAGCCAACTTTTGAAATGAAAAAAGTCAACTGAAAATCAGGCGTCGTCTTTTACGCCGAGTATATCCCGAAAAACTTCTCTTCTGCTGCTAAATGAAATTCATCTGGATATTGCCACGAAACCAATTTTCTAACTCGATCCTGCACCAATCATTGGAAGGCTGCTTGGACTGCCTCTAACTTGGCCGATCCAAGCAGGCTTTTTAAACTCCATATTATCTCTTCAGCCTTCTATTTTATTTTATTTTGTTTTTTATTTTTTTGGTTTTTTTGGGCCACACCCGGTGACGCTCAGGGGTTACTTCTGGCTATTCGCTCAGAAGTCGCTCCTGGCAGGCACGGGGGACCATATGGGGAACCGGGGGATCGAACCGCGGTCCTTCCTAGGTTAGCGCAGGCACCTTATCTCCAGCGCCACCGCCTGGCCCCCTCTATTTTATTTTTTTAATTGCTGTACCTAAGTACCATGGTTATAAAATTGTTTGTTGTTGGGTTTAAGTGATGCTGATTTTTATTTTTGTATTTGTTTTATTCAAATTGAATATTTTTAAGACCCAAAAGAGAATATATCATATTAACTTTAATTTAAGATTTTTTCTGTGTTGTAGGAAAGTTTTGGCGAATATAGGAGTTACAAAATATGATGCTTAAAAAAAGCCCTATTCAGAAAACCTATGTGTCAGTATTATGCCTTGATATTTTTTGTTTTTACATCTTGGTACGAAAATGGATGCTAAACCAGTCAAATTCATGTGTCAGAAACTTAAGAGACAGGATGACATATAAAATGCACACTCCCTTTAAATTATTACAACCAGTCTTTGAGCCATACTATTCCACTAAAATAACTCTTCACTATTACTTACAAACTCCCTTGTCCAACTCAATAGTCTCCCCTCAAAATCATTTGCCAATGTAATATCTGCCTGACCTGATGAATCATTGCTTTTTAAACTTAAACAAGACATAGATGTTTATTTTGTATAAATTCTATATGTAATCGAAACTATTTCTTCTAAAGTAGTAAACTATGAAATTTTCCCAATTTTCCTGGAACCAACAGAATATTACATATTTATTTTGCTGCTTCTGATGTATGTGAAATTTGTTCCGTAAAATAGGTATGGAGTATACCACCTCCTTGCCATGTCTCATCATTCATTGAGGCTACCTATCTTCAGTAGGAATAAACTGAAGTCTGAAATGCCTACTACTGCTTAGCCTTATTTCTGCTTTGGATTTTTTTTTCAAATTTAAATATCAGGGAAACATTCTAAACTGGCCAAATAAAGAATATATGATTTAGATACTTTATATTGAAATGAAAACTCAAGCCACAGCAAAGGAACCAAATTTTATTGAGCATTTTTTCTTTCTCTGTGTTTATGTTATATGCCAGTAATATAAAAAAGAAAAGTTGAGGTGTAGAGATAGTACTTACTTGTAGCCAACCTGTGTTTAAGATCTGGTACCCCATATGGTTTGACAAGTGCTCCAGAAGTGATCTCTTGAATGCAGAGCCAGGAGTGAGCTTGAACACCATCAGGTGTGATCTCTTAGTGGTAAGGGATGATCTGATAAGTTCAAAATGTGAATATGTAGTTATGTTTTGGTCACTGGTAATGAAGTACCACTACTAGAGAATTTTGTATTCTTCAATAAAATATTGTGTGTTTAAATTAGTATTTTAATTTTACTTGAAGCGAAATCCACTTTTTTCATCCATGAAAAATTAATGTGCTGTAGGAAATATGTTACTTGTACATCTAATGAGCTATTAATTTCTAATAAAACTATGAAGATTAATGGATTGACTCTTGGGGAAATAGCATTTGATTTGAAATAGAGATATTTGATAAAACCTTAATGTGTTTACTGGGAAGTAAAGTTTTTGAAATTCCTTTTCTAAATGTAATTTTTTTAAATATGCAGTCCTTGATACTTGATACTTGTTTTATATTAATATAAGAGCATTGTAAGTTACCTCAAGAAATATTGCTTGTCTCAATGTACTGTTGCCAGAGCAATAGTACAGCATATAGGGGCCAGAGCGATAGCGCAGCATAGGGCATTTGCCTTGCACACGGCTGATCCAGGACAGACCTTAGTTTTATCCTGGTGTCCCATATGGTCCCCCAAACCAGGAGCAATTTCTGAGCACATAGTAGTAAACCCTGAGCATCACCGGGGTGTGACCCAAAACCAAAAAAAAAAAAAAAAAAAGTATAGCTTATAACACTTGCCTTACACACTGCTGACCTGGTTTTGATCACTGACCTCCCACATGGTACTTTGAGGACTGCCAAGAGTAATTCCTTAGGCAGAACCAGGAGCAACTCCTGAGCATTGCCAGATGTGGCCTAAAATCAGAAAACAAAAATATTCACATTACTAATCTTGGACTTGAAGGAGAGTATATTATTTTAACCCAGTAGTGAATTCTCTAAAATATTAAACAAATTTTAAAAAAAGTCCTGTGTATTAACATGATTCAGTTTTTTGCTGTCACATTCATATGCACGATATATTTTATTATATATTTTTGCTATTGCAATAGAATTAAATCCAACCCAGGTCAGCTGCATAGGGGCGAACACCCTACATGGTGTACTATCCTTTTGGTGTTAATATTTTTTATCAGAAGAAAGTATAAAATTAACTTTAAGTATTTGATTATCTGAGCTGGAGAGATAGTACAGTGGGGCTGGGCACTTGCCTTGCATGTGGCCAGCCAGATTCAATTTTCAACATTGCATATGGTCCCTGAACATGCCAGAAGTGTAAAACCAGGGACTAACCCCTGAGCACCAGTAGGTGTGGAGAGAGAGAGAGAGAGAGAGAGAGAGAGAGAGAGAGAGAGAGAGAGAGAGAGAGAGAGAGAGAAAGAGAGAGAGACAGAGACAGAGAGAAAGAGAGAGAAATTAGATGTTTAATTATATACTTCTGCCTATATTAATATCAACATTATTTAAATGTCAGGTGACAAAATATATTTTAAACCTCTCTAAAACTGGATTATCTGAGTCATATAATAAAGTCAGTCATTGATTCCCCCCCAAATTTTTTTTTAAGATTTTTTTCCTGAACTTTATCCAGTGTTTTCATTTGGCCTTGACTTTTATCTTTTGGTCACTCAAGTGATTGCATCTCTGGGGAAATTATTTTGTTTTAAAAAACTTTATCTTTTGGGACTGGAGAAATAGTACAGTGGGTAGTGCATTTACCTTACATGCAGCTGACCTGGTTTCTTTTCTATGCATCTTATATGAATCCCTGGGCACCACAAGGAGTAATCCCTGAGTTCAGCTGCAGGAGTTAATTCTGAGCACAAGTTGTAGCTGCAAAACAAAGAGAATATGAGGGATTTGGTGGGGGAGTATGTTTTATTGTATATAATCACTCCTGACTATATATCAATTTACCATTCTAAATGCTTCAGAAACCCAAAATTTTATTCACTTATAATATCTTGGGTAAATTCCAAGATAAAGCCTGCAGTGTAGGTTTCAGTCATAATCCATGCTTATTTTCCAGATATTTAGAAAATTTCTCAAGAAGGAACATTTTCTTTTTAAGAACATAAGTTTCTCAGAGATTAAGTATAATTATCATATAAAAACTTATCTGCTAGAAGAAAAGTGTTTTGGTATTCTTAGCCCAGGCAGGTTAGCACCATATCTTAAACATATCTTTGAAAACCCCAATATGTGTAATATGAATGCTGTACTTTTCCATGCTTATAGAAAGATAAAAGCTTATAGAATTGAGTTTCTGCATGTCCCACCTAACTCACAATTATTGAGCCTTCATTTTTATATATTTTTAATCTTCTTGCTATTTCAGACTCTTACCTCTATAGAGTTATCTTCATTTCCCCTTTACTTAAATAATATCCTTCCAACATTTCTGTGCCAGTCCTTAGAGCCTTTCTTCTCAAGTCATAGAGATCTTATCTTGTTTCCAAATTATACAGAGAAGCCCTAAGCCTTGTTTTTAATTGTTTACCTCCAATGTACTGAGTCACCACAGAAAAAATAAAAAGAAACAAGAGAATCGATATAAGTTTAGAAAAGCAAGCCTACTTTCCTAAATCTGCACTATAATCATGACTTACAGAGAGAGATGAATATTCACCAAATATAAGTCATTCATATATTTTCACACCTAAAATTATAACTTCAGTCTACCTTAACAATGTGTGTTTTAGGTAGGTATTGAGCCCCTTCTAAGTTACTTTTATCTTACAACAGCCCTTTGACTTTCTTATTAAATATTAAATTTCTGTTGTGAGGGGGAAATCTTTATGCTTTTTTTAACAGTAAATTTAATTAAGCATCTCCTGTACGTTCATTTTAGTATCTATCATGGCCCACTAAAGTTGGAATTCAGATGTAAAATGGTAGATTAATTGCTTTTTGTATTAAGTAAAATAAGAATCTCAAATATGCAAAGTCAGGAAATTTAATTGTGGTCTTCAATTGCTTACTCAGTGCATTGGAAAACTGAATGCAGAAGTACAGAAAAAAGGGCCAAAGGTTGTTAAATGTAGCACATCACACACATTTTGCACTTTACTTAATGATCCAAGTGTTTATTACTATGAAGTAAATGCACCATTTAAAGAATTATGGTGGAATTGTATAATGTTAAAATTCTAATTAATTTTGGTCTGAAGCATGCAGCGTGCTCATTTTTGCTTAAAACATTTTCATTATCATCAGTATTCCAGTTATTAAGATAAATTTTTTCATGATTGTGCAGCACTAGCATATTTTCTATATTAAAAACACAGTCTTAAATGCTATTGAGAGTTATATCAGGTACATCTTTTAAATGAACAAAAGAAGAAAGTTTTTGTCTAGATTGGAACAATTATATTGTACATTATTTCACTACAATTATTCTATAAGTAGTAACAGTTTTAGACTATATTTTTGTGGGGAAAATATATATATTAATATCTTTAAGAGGAATATTATTAAAGTTTTTTATATTGAGTCCAGTTGCAGTAACTCTTTGATCAAGGGAATATATAACATTTAAAGAAAGTAGAAATATTGTTAAGTTCTTTTTCCCACACCACACCTTAGTCTACTATTGTACTACCATATGCCTAAAGACTACTATTGAGTTATTTGGTACAGTGTTTACTTCATGTTTTCTCGTTTGGTTTATAGTTAGGCATAATTATAAAGAATACTTGGGGCCGGGTGGTGGCGCTGGAGATAAGGTGCCTGCCTTGCCTGCGCTAACCTAGGATGGACCTCGGTTCGATCCCCTTGTTCCGCATATGGTCCCCCGTGCCTGCCAGGAGTGACTTCTGAGTGAATAGCCAGGAGTAGCCCCTGAGCGTCACCGGGTGTGGCCCAAAAACCAAAAAAAAAAAAAAAAAAAAGAATACTACAGACTAGAACTGATGTGTCCTTTTAGTGTATCATGCAAAAACATTAATATTCTTTTGTATTGCTGGTAATGTAAACCTTGATCACTTGGTTAAGGTGGTGTTTGACAAGCATATCCACCCAAAAGGAACATCTAAAATAATCTTTGAAAACATAAGAAACAGGGGCCGGAGAGATAGCATGGAGGTAAGGCATTTGCCTTCATGCAGAAGATCAGTGGTTCGAATCCTGGCATCCCATATGGTCCCCCGTGCCTGCCAGGAGTGATTTCTGAGCATAGAGCCAGGAGTAACCCCTGAGCACTCCTGGGTATGAACCAAAAACCAAAATCAAATAACAACAACAACAACAAAAAAAAAAAACCCCATAAAAAACAGTGGATTAATTGTCCCTTTGTGCAGTCGTACCATTAAAAAATTATTTAAAATGTGATAGAGGCTGGAGAGATAGCACAGCGGTAGGCCATTGTATGGTCTCCTGAGTCTGAAAGAAGCTAGCCCCTGAGCACTGCCAGGTGTGACCCCAAAAACCAAAACCAACCCCCCCCCAAAAAAGAAAATGTGATAGTTCACAAGTTATGTGTTCCCATAGACTATAGTTAGGTTTTAATCAAACCCAGTAGCAAAAATTCTAGCATAAAAATAAAATTGGTCTTTATTTGAAACAAATTGCTTAGCTTCTAAGACAAAGAAGTAACAGGATTGGTAGTTTGGACATAAATTCTTTAAATTATTAGGATAGCTAAGGCAGATTTGTATATAATGGGCACTACTTCTCTGAATTAATAGAGAAAAATATAAGCCAAATATTTCAACCTTTTATTTGAAAATAAGAATTTAGTTTGGATAAATAATGGTAATGTTTTTATTTATTTTTCTTCCAGATTAAATTTTGTGTCCCATATTGTCACCTGGCAGGTTAGAGCTTAAGTAAAAGGCTTCTGTATACCTAGAATGATCAACAATGCTAAAAGCAAGAAGGCAAAGAAACCAGGTTTCCTTTGGCATTATGGGCGTCACTTTTGGATGAGTGTGCATTTGTACAATTTCACATAAATATAAATAGCACGATCTATGTGGTTGTTAATAATTGATATGCCTTTTGGAATATGAATTAACAAACTGAAACATTAAGTTGTAAACCTGTCTACTTTTCAGTAGCCCCAAAGGGTACTTTATTTTTTAGCTGCTTCAGAACATTTTGTGAAACAAATGTCAAAATTGTCAGGTCTGTCACTGAGAAAATGATCCGTGTAGCCAGGGTCTTCTTTCACTGGGAAGTAAACAGATGTCTTCTCTTAACAGAGACTGACAAAATCTGCCATCTATCAGAAGAAATTTTTTTGTCTGTCCTTAATATCCAGAAACAAATATGTTGATAAAATGCTTCTATGTGTGTGACTTTGTTCACTATGCAGGCATTTGTCAATTTGATATACCACCTAAGATATTTTAATGATTTTTTATTAAACCTGATCTGTACATAAGATACTTTTGCAGATTGACCTTAATTAAAAAGCATTAATGAAAAATGATCCAAAGCAGCTTCTAAAATCCCTTTATTACTCTATTTTATCTAATCCTAATGCTTCTATTGTGAGAATAAAATACCATATTCTGTAGTGATTATGATATATGAATACTTTAGCAGTTAGGTGCCTTTTCCATCCCTTCATAACCCCTTTCTACATCCAGATCGCACTATCCTGTACAACCAAAGAAGGAGATTGGATCTTGTACCTTATAAAAGAATAGAAAAGGGGTAAGATAATTTAAACTATGTCTTCATCAAAAAGAAATATGTGGACTAGTCTGGGAAATGTGGATTAGTCCTCTCATGTGTCAGCTCACAGTACAGGGACAGCCTCATACTAGGCAGTGTGACCCTGACCTACAGTAAACCAGGAGTACATTTTCCCAAACGCATGTTCTATCACAAATGTGAGTGTCCTAGCAACAATTTGATGACCATATGTGACATTGCACACAGAAAAAAAGAAAAGTGTGGAATACCTATCCTGAATAGGAGACGATGCTAAGAAAGATAAGTACTTATGGACTATATTTTATTTTCAATAAAAATGTAAAGTTGGTTAATTCCTTCAAGTCTGCACATTCTGTTTTGACTTGGACCAGCCTTGGACGTTTCTTGAGGAGAACAGGGCACATTGTATTTGATAGTGCTTCAAACATTTTTGTTGTTATTATTGTTGTTTTGTATTCTCAGTACTACTTTAGTAAGTTAGTTTTACTAGGAGTGTCACTGCAGAGTAAAGAAGGATATTAGGCCTTTCCAGATTGCATATTACTATTGTGAGAACTACCCTTTCTTTTTTTTTTTATTTTTGCTTTTGGGTCACACCCGGCAGTGCTCAGGGGTTACTCCTGGCTCCATGCTCAGAAATCGCTCCTGGCAGACACGGGGGACCACATGGGGCACCGGGATTCCAACCGATGACCTTTTGCATGAAAGGCAAACGCCTTACCTCCATGCTATCTCCCGGGCCCCAGAACTGCCCTTTCTTATTCTTTTTTATTCTACTATTTCAAATCATGTATTATTAGACTCGATATGCTAAAGAGGCCCAATTAAACGGTAGAAATATAAGATAAAGAAAATAAAGTTTTTTCTGAGGATCATATAAATAATTCAGTGCTAATTAACAGAAACTTTTTATCACACTATTTGTTAATTTTACATTTAACAAACATTTAACATATGTCGACATGCTTTTACTAAAGGTGACAATGAAAAATATAGTATAACATTTGCTTTTAATTCTGATATAATTAAAATATAATCTCAGAAGCTTTTGAGAAAAGCTGTTCAGAGAAGCTCTGAACAAAAGTAGAAACTACTTGTCTCAATAAATATTTAGGCAGTCATATATATCTGTTCAGTAGGATAAAATGGAATCAATAAGTAATATATAATAGCTATTATGTTTATAAAAGTATATCATAATTACATGTCAGGTGATATTCAGAACCCTATTTCTTATAGTCTATATATCCTTATAGCCTATAAATGATCTAGGTTAATAATAATGATGATTTTTTTTCCTGGTGATGATAGTCTGAATCATTTTTTTTCTTTATTTAAACACTGTGATTACAAAACCCATGATTACATGATCATGATTGAGGTTCAGTCTTAAAATGTACACTGTCCTTCACTCATGAACATTTCTAGCCACCAATGTCTGGGTTTTCCTGTCACACTATTCCCTGCCATTTTTACTCTCTCCCTCTCTGTATATTTCTCTTCTTTTTTTTTCTCTTAGAAACTGTGGTTTGGACTGTTGGTAATGAAGGGGTACTGTGATGCCACTTTATCTCTGTTCAACAGGTATTGTCCAGAGTGATCAATTCCAACTATTACTGTCATAGTGGTTCCTTCTGTACCCTAACTGTACTGTTATACTATTTAAGGCAAGCTTCCTACCACAGACTGGTCCTCCTGGTTCTCATCTTTATTGTCTATGGTTATTATTTCCATGATATATATATATTTAACTTATATCTTAAAAATTAGTTCCAGAGACATAGTGCAGGGGGTAAGGCATTTGTCTTGCATGCAGCCGACCTAGTTTCAATCCTCAGTGTCCCATATGGTCTCTTGATCACCACCAGGTGTGATTCCTGAGTGTAGAACCAGGAGTAATTCCTGAGCACCACTAGATGTGCGCTCCCTCCAAAAAAAAAAATATATATATGTATATACACATATATATAAACAAGCAAAGTGTTGCTAAAATTAGAGACAAAAATCTGTAAAGGAAGCCTTTGCAAATTCATGATTATAGGAAACTGTATATCAGATATCAAACCAGGACCATTGCTTGCAAAGTGTACACTGAGCCTATTTTGCTATTCCTCCAGCCCCAAAGATGTGGTTTTTAATGGAAATTAGTAGTTTTATAGGATATACATAAATCAAGGCATAGAAACCTTAAGTAGTATATAAAACATGATTTGTTATATAGAATATAATCATCAATTTGTGTTATTGAACTAAGTCAATTTACTGAACAGAGCACAATATTTTAACTGAATGCAATTTGGATTTGTAAGATACAGTAATATAGGGTGATGTTTTGATACTATTTACTGAGAAAATACTGAGTATTACATTTACTGAGGAAATTGCTATTCATACTTTTAATACAGTGAAGAATGGTTAGACAATAGTTTTTACTTTAGTTAATAAAAATGAAGAATCTTGATAAGTCAGAAATATTAGAAAAGCAAGATGCAAAAAATTGTACTTGAATAATGGTAAAGGAACATGTATGATGACATGGGCTGCAAGTTTTGAGATGAATTTTTTTCTAGACGGTCATGCTTTGTAGGTCACCATTCAATATCGAGCACAAAATGCACTTCATTCCCATAAAAACAGACATTATAATGTCACTCATTTATTCACCATGTTCCACAGGAACTTGCTGTGAATTATGAGGCCACCACTTAGAATCAAAACTGTATTGTAAGTATTCTATAGCCTTATATGCCCTTGTTTCCTATTTTAGAGCTGACTGATTTTCAGATAATATATGACGTTACAAGTAATTGGAAAATTGGCAGGCCTGTCAAAAAAGTATGCTAGATGAGACAAAAATGCCTTGCTAGGGCACATAAAGTGTTTTAGTTATTTTTTATATCAAACAATGAAATAAAATACCCAATACACCTCCTTAATGGATACTTTTAAAATTATTGATAAAATTAAAGTTTTATTTAAATACCAAAAGTTTAGTGTGTAGTTTAAAACAATACCCACTAAATATTATTTAAATGTTACACCATTTTACCATTTGTTGCTAACCTTTCACTAGGATTAAATGAATCACAATAATAAATAATTCTTCAGAGAAGTAAAATTGGTAAAATGCCCTAAATTTTATAATTTAATGTTTTCTAAAATTTGTTTCACAGGAAGATGAAAATGAAGCTGAAAGAAAAAATATATCTCAGGAACTCAGCATGGAACAGAAAAATCCAAAGAAATAAAGGATTTTCTGTAGTGTTTTGAAAAGTTTGCAACTTATGTAGTAGTAGTAGATAAAATATCTAATTGTAAAATGTTAAATTGTAAAATCTAATTTGCAAATGTTCTCAATAAAGTAATTGAAAATGAAATAGGAGCTTGCATTTGGAATTTGTTTTTAGAGCAATTAAAAATTTTAATAGCTAGGCCTTTAAAATATTTTTAAAAGGAGAGAAATTCTTAACTAAAATTTGAGATTAGCAAACAATTTTTCTTTCATTTCTAACCTAAGTGCTAACACATCCTGATGACTTGAAAGAAAACTCTGAAAGGCTTTTTTCTATTACTAGTTTCTTGACTTCTTTAATGACCTTAACAAAATTCTACTTTTAATGTAAAGAAAAACCAATCAATGTCACAAG